>RCUC01136875.1:0-31186 GCA_003697995.1 Taxidea taxus jeffersonii
TGAGATTTGATCTCTCAATCTCCTTTTTTAGCTTCTCTTGAGGTAAACGGCTTTTTGCCCTGGGGTGCTTTCCCCAAACCCCAGAGTCAGCATTTTTTAGGTCACATCCTTTCTCCACCTTTTCTTACTTGATGTAGTATCATACAAAGAAATACATTGACTATTTACATAGCTATGAATATGCATTATACTTATCAAATACATGACTATACCCTTTTAGCATGTGATTTTAAAATCAATAATTATGTCATCTGGCACTTACTTCTACATCTTTCTTTGATAGATTTGTATAAATTTGGCTTCAAGGCCTAATTTCTTGTCCTTGTCCTCTAAAACTTTAATATCATCTCCATTATTTTTGTGAATTACTGGGGCTTCTATCTACTTATCTACATATCTGTCTACCAACCAATATAAGGAACACCAGTATAAAGAACATAAAGTTTTGTAGCCCAGTTTAATAATTTCTCAGTTATGTCAAACATTTCTCCATATTCATTTTCCACATCATATGATAATTGTTGTACAATATTCTACTATGTGGATGTGCCATAATTTAAGTAACTCATCCCATAATTTTGAAGACTTAGTTTATTTCTAATTTAGTTAATATTTTTATGTAATCTTGTTTATTCACATTTCTGATGATTTCCGTAGAATAAATTCCTGGTAACAGAATGTCTGGGTCAAAGATTGTGCTTATTTAAAACTTTAATATATACCACTGATTGTAAGAGGGCACTAAATTATTTCCTCAGTAGCAGAGTATGGGAGTTTTTCATTCACTGCATCCTAGGTGTTAACATTCTTTCTCCTTTTAGCCACAATTATACCTTAGTTCTCACTGAGATGTTGGCATAAAGTGGGGATTCATGAGAAGGCAAATAACTCAAATAAGGAGAAGAGAGAAATACACAAGGATACACACACAACATGGTTATGTTTTTCTTGGTTAACCTTGTAAATTTAGTTCTTCAGCATTGATGAAAATACATTTTCTTCTGTCTGACTCAATTTAGACTGTGAAACATTATATAATCCTTCAGACTAATGCTGCCATTAGCCTCTTCTTGAATATAAGTTGTAACTTATATGACAAATATAATATGTGTGTTCAGTAAGATTTAACAATCATCCCTCAAGTCTGTGCTGAGTGTAATGCTATGCTTGGCACTAGGCAATGTTGAAGAAAGAAATGAATATGATGTGGCATCTGGCTCTCTCACAACTCAATGAAAGATTGTGGATATAACCCAAGACCCACTGGGTATGCAATGGCTATATTAGAAGTATAAACTTCAGTGGGAGAACAAAAAAGTAGCAGTACTAATAAAATGACAATAAAAATAATGACAATAATATGGTTGCTGCTCTTTAAACTATCCCTTTTAAATGCCCATTATGTATCATGTAGTGCATTGAGTGCTTTGCATATTTTATTACATTCAGGCATCACCATATGAGTATGAAGTAGGTACCATATTACCTGTTTTTATGTATCAGGAAACTGGGAAACAAGATACACAAATTGCCTAAAGTCATGTTGCTAGCATATACTGGAATCACTGGAAAGCCTTTTGGAGATGCCAGTGTATGAGGCCTGGAAGAAGGGTAAAGGTTCAGCATATAAAGACTAAAGAGTATTCCAGGCAGGAAGCATAGCCTGAGCATGGATTTTTTTATGTTGGCAGCCGAAGGGATACTTTTTTTTTTAATTTTTAATTTTCAAAAAATTTCCCCTCTGTTTTACTTTATTTTAGTTTGTGTTTTTCATTTTAGTTTGTGTTTTTTGTTTTAATTTTAATTCCAGTATAGTTAGCATACAGTCTTATAAGAGTTCCTGGGTGGCTCAGTGGGTTAAGCCTCTGCCTTTGGCTCAGGTCAGGATCCCAGGGTCCTGGGATCGAGCCCCGCATCGGGCTCTCTGCTCATTGGGGAGCCTTTCTTCCTCCTCTCTCTCTGCCTATTTGTGATCTCTGTCTGTCAAATAAATAAATAAATAAATAAATAAATAAATAAATAAATAAAATATTTAAAAAAAGAAACATACAGTGTTATATTAGTTTCTGGTGCACAGTATAGTGATTTAACAATTCTATATATTATTCAGTGCTTATCATAGTAAATGTATTCTTAATTCTCATCACCTATTTCACCCATCTCCCCCACCTACCTCCCCTCTGATAGCCATCAGCTTGTTCTTTATAGTTAAGAGTCTGATTTTTTGGTTTGTCTCTCTTTTTCTTTGTTTGTTTTGTTTCTTAAATTCTACCTATCAGTGAAATGATATTTGTCATTTCCTGACTGATTCATGTCATTTAGCATTAAACCCTCTAGATCTATCCCTGTTGTTACAGATGGCAATATTTCATTCTTTTTTTTTTTAAGATTTTATGTATTCATTTGACAGACAGAGATTACAAATAGGCAAAGAGGCAGTCAGAGAGAGGGGAAGGGAAGCAGGCTCCCCACTGAGCAGAGAGCCCGATGCGGGGCTCAATCCCAGGACCCTGGGATCATGACCTGAGTCGAAGGCAGAGGCTTTAACCCACTGAGCCACCCAGGTGCCCACGATTTCATTCTTTTAATGGCTGACTAATATTCATACACACACACACACACACACACACCTCATATCTTCTTTATCCATTCATCTACTATCTATTGATGGACACAAGTCATTTCCATTTCATGGCTATTATAAATAATACTGCAGTAAACATACAGATGCATATATTTTTCTGAATTAGTGTTTTCATATTTTTTAGGTAAATAACCAATAGTGGAATTTTCTATCATAGGGTAGTTCTATTTTTAGTTGTTTGAAGAAGCTCCGTACTGTTTTCTACAATGGCTGCACCAGTTTGCATTTCAAATGGGATATATTTTATTTTTAAAGATTTTGTTTATTCATTTGTTTAGAGTGAGACCAGAGAGGGAGGGGCAGAGGGAGAGAGAGGGAAAATCCCAAGCAGACTCCCTGCTGAACACAGAGCCTGCCATGGGGTTTGATCCCATGACACTGAGATCAAGACCTGAACCAAAATCAAAAGTCAGGTGCCCAACCGACTGAATCACCTACATGCTCCATCCAAAAGGATATATTTTAAAGCTTTTGCAGAAGTTGAGTGATCTGATCAGATAATTAGAACATTAAAGGCTGGTAACATTTTATTCAATGAAGCTATTACCATAGTCTAGAAAGAATTTTGTACAGAATGATATATGAGCTCTAGGTATTAAATTTTTTTATTTTTATTTCTTTATTAGAGAGAGAGAGAAAGAGAAAGAGCATGAGCATGAGTGAGGGAAGAGGCCAAGGGGGAGAGAGAGAGGGAAAAAATCTAAAGCAATCTCTGAGCTCAGTGTGGAACCCCACTTGTGGCTCAATCTCAAGATCCTGAGATCATGACCTGAGCCAAAACTAAAAGTTCAATGCTTAACCAATTGAGCCATCCAGGTGCCTCCAAGATACAATTTTGTATGTAGATTTCATATTTGAGATCCTATGGCTAGAGTGGAGCCATCAAAATAATAATAGCTCATATTTTGTTGGCATGTGCTCCTAAAGTGAAATTCTTACTAGGAACTCCAGAGTACTCTCCTTCTACTTCCGTTTCACCTCTTCTTTGCCCAAATGTACATACTTGCACCCAACTTAGAAGAACAAATATAGTTAAATTTATAAAGAAAAGCTCTTTCACCACCCTCTCTTTGTTATCTGTACATATTTTTATCTGATTTCTAAAAAGACATGATGCTTTTTGAGGGTAGAGCTGACCTTTGATTTATTGTTATTCCAGCTGTATAATACTTGCTCAGTGATTTGCACATAATCAGTGTTAAATATGGAATGAATAAACCACAGAAGGACTGAGACCAGCATCACATATTTTGTTGCCTTTGCATGAGTGCATATCTAAAGCTTCACCTGGGTGTCTACCAAACTCTAGCCAGTGTCCATCAAAGGTGATAACATTTGGAACATTTAGACATGAGGAACCTATTTACATTTATATTGGTGTCTAAAGTCATCTGTTGGGACTGAGCTCATCTTAATTTATTACAGCCTTTACTGCCTGCCAGGAAGCAATGATGTGCTCAAATTTCACTTGCATTTCTTAGCAGGGACCCAGCTTTAATCAATATTGGGGAGGGGGTGAGAGTTCCTGGGAAGGCTCAGAATCTGATTCTAGTTAATACATTATGATCATTCGTAATAGAACTATCATCAAGACTCTGATGAAAGAATTTGCTAACAGCTGTTTTCTGTAGTTAGATTTATTTTTGTGTCCCATGGATAATCAGCAGGCAGATTTCTCTGAGAATAGATCTTGGTCTTCAGAAGTCACTTAAGAAAAGAGCACTGGGTTGGGAGTCTGGAGATCTGCTTTTTCTCTAGGGCTCAGCTGCTAGTAAGTTGTTGGAGACTGATAGTGGGTCTCCTGGAAGATGGGGATGGCAACCTAGTATTAGGACTTTGAGGCTTAAGGCTAATTTGTCCTTAAGGATTTAAGGCTAATTTGCTATGGACTAGATGAGTAGATCTATCTCCGCCATCTGAGAAGTAGGTTAAGACAAGCTGTGCTGGGGCAATCTGATAAAAGTTCACTTAAACCAAGTGCTTGGGGGTGAGGTGAACCTTTGAAACAACCACTATGAAAGGTCCCATCAGTCTTATACTCTAAGAAAAACTTAAAATACTTACTGAACAGACCAGTGAGTGCTATACTGCCCAAAGTCACCCAGTAGAACCTGGGTCTATCCATTCCTAAGCATGTGCTCTTCGAACACCTGTTCCCTCTTAGCTAGGGATCAGATAATCCCTACTAAGGTAGTGAATGACAAGGCTTTCAATCATTGCCTCCCTCAAGAATATTTACATTTGAGGACCAAATACTCAATTTCTAGTGGTGACATTTCTGACCCTGCATGAGATAGAGATAATAGATTTAAGCTAAGGGTGTTCAGGGGTTCCTCAGATTATATAATGTAAGAATCTGTTTATGGGAGACAGTGGATACTAAGCTACAAAATTATTATTCTGTGGCCTTTGAGCTCTCATTTTTAGTCTGTACCAGTTCCTAATCATCATGAGTCAGACTCTGGGGACTATAAAACAGAACAGACTGGAGGGTAACAATAGCATTAGACACTGATGTTAAGAACCAAGTCTTGCTTGCAATTTTGCCACTGATAGACTGTATGAACTGAGATATAACCATGCCTTTTTCTGGGCCTCAGTTGTCCCTTCTTCAAGAAGGAGCTGGTTCAGATGGAGTACTTCTCAAATTTTGATATGCATATGAACGCCTTGCGGATTTTGTTAAGATGCGATTTGGAATCATTAGACCTGGGGTAGGGGCTGAGAGTCCTCATTTCAACAAGCTGCTGCGTGTTGTTGAAGCTGGATCTCTGGATTATATTTTGAGTGTCAAGACTTATATCCTGAGGTTAACTCTTAGAATTCTGTCACCAGATATTTAGGGGAGCCTGGCTGGCTCAGTTGGAGGAGTATGTGACACTTGATCTTGGGGTGGTGAGCCCAAGCCCCACACTCGGTGTAGAGATTACTTAAGTAAACACACATTTATTGGGCATAGTTATGTGTCAGGCATTCTGCTAAGGAGTGTTAATATTGAGATGAAGAAGACATAGTTTCTACCCACACTAGAAATACATACCAAATGGGAAGCGAGACAAATATAATTTCAAAATACTATGATAAATAACGAAGTTGAATTTTGTACAAGGAAAAGAGAAGCCACATAACAGGGAAAGGGTAATTTATTCACGGACAGAGGTAAAGCTATAGATGTCAGAAAGTCACACATCATGTGGAAAAGTACTGGAAACTGCCAAATGTTACATGCATAAAAGGAGTCTCTTCGTCTCAGAGGACACTCAAGAATTCCTTTGTCCAAGGGAGGCACAGCTGTGGGTATTGAAAGGAATTATTTTCATCAGTAATCTTGACTACTTCATCTCATTCCATGATTGCTTTCCTGGTGCCTTCCCATCCCATAGCTGCCTGTTAGCATCACACTGATGAAAGAAAGATTTACTCCCTTGGCTGAAACTGGGTCTGTTTGGAAGCTACAGCAAGCAGGAAGCCAGCAGGGGCACAGTGAAGGCAACACCTTCGCCCCCACTCAGTTCCCAGCAGGCCAGAAGCAGTGAGTCAGAAAAGGGAAAGCAGGTGGGTGGAAAAGGATGCAATCTACACCTGCACCAGGCAGGGATTCTGTTTTCTAAGAGAACACCTGAACAGAGAGGCAGCCATCCTGGAGGAGACAGGGGGTCCCCCTCCTCTGAATAATAGGACCCTAACTACCTTGATCTAAGAATTATGGGGAAAGTGAATGAGGGAATATCCAGGGTGCCATCTCCCTCTATCTAGCTCATCATAGGTTTTGTATTGAATTAGGTTATTATGATACCAGAAGGTGATCTTAGTAAAAAAAAAAAAAAAAAAGTCCTCAGGTAGTAGTTGGGGAAGGTGGGTTCTGGCACCAGCTCACTATATGACCTTAGGCAAGTCAATTCCTCTCTGAGACCCAGTCTTCCCAGTTATGCAGTGGGAGGGAAAGTTGGGCGTAATTTTTTAGGTTATGTATAACTTCAAGAGCCTACGATTAAGTGTTCATGTCCCAGTTCAGTTATCCTGCCCTGTCCATATCTAACAGAGATCATCCTTTGCATCCTCACCACATCCACTTGCCACTTCCCATATACAACAGGATTTATTGCCAAATTTGGTGACCTCAGAATCTGGCTGCCTGTTTTCCACAGATCTAGATAATTTCCTGTCTTTATTTAGGCAGTGAGCCTTCATTTCCTTTCAGAAAGGGAACTGGACATCCATGCTACCATGATTCCCCTGCCAGGACTATTTTAGCAGTCTCCTGGACATCCTGGAGCCACTCCTGCACCCTAACACTTCCTTGTCAAGGTGCAGTTGAAGCGATCTCTTATAATGTAAGTGAGATAGTGTTATCTCTGCTTACAATGGTTTCCTTATGTGTAAAATAAAACACAAACTCTCATGTGGCTTATAAGGTCTTCACCATCTGGATCTCTGCAATCCCAGTTTCTAGCATCATCCCATATTTAATGTGTCCTACTCATACAGACTTGTCTTCTCTGCCTTGAAAACTCTAAGGTTGTTTCTACCCTGAGAGCCTTTGATCTTCCTGTTGGTACTGTCTGCAGTGTCCTTTCTCCAGACCTTCACATGTGAGGCTCATTCTCATTCAGTCCTCAATTCATATGATGCCTCATCATTCAGGCCACTCTTGACCAACTGTCTGAAACACACAACCCTACAACATGTCACCTTCTAGGCCTTAACTTAGGATTGTTTCATTTATAAAATTAATCATTATCTGACATTATCCTGCGTACCCTTTGCTTCCTGCGTACTGTCAGTGTTCTGTTCCCCAACCCCACTAAAATTCAAGAGCTGTGAGACTAGGAACTTTGTCTTGTTGCCCTTAGAATAGTGCATGTCTCAGAGTAGGTACTCAAGAAATATGGGTTGGAAAAATGGATCGAAAAAAAAAGTGAGGAACAGAGGGGGAAAAAGAGTGCCACAGAGAGTGGGGGAAATTACCATTATTGATAAGACACAGATCTGGATATTCTCCTTTACTCATGTGATGGAACTTAATCTTCACAAGTGGCCTGCAAGGAAATGGAAGAAAAGTACAGTCTATGATTTGAATCCAGCCTTTTATAACTTCAAAACTCAGAGTAGTTAAATAGGTTGTTGAGCAGGTCTGAGCACTGACAGGTATAATGTGTTGTCACCTAAGTAGAGAGCCAATTTCAGTGTCAGGAGGAAAGATGCAGTGTGAAAAGTGGTAGAAATGGCTTCCACACCGGAATACTTCCTGGACTCAATGATGAGGCCTTAACCATACTCTATCAGAGCCTGAGGCAGTAGCTTAAAGAGTTTGATCCTTATTTTTAAAGCAAATTCATCTAAGAGGAGTAAGGCTTAGAATTCTTCTCTTTTTCTTTTGTATCTCTTCATGGATAATGATAGCATTAGTGAGTCTTAATGTAGGTTGAGAGATGGTAGGTGAAGGCAGAGGGGAGACCATGAAAGTGTAAAGAGGCATTCTTAACTCTGGCTGCACATTATAGCCACACAGAAAATTTTTTAAAATATTCATGTCCAGGCCCATTACAATTTTCTGATTCATCTGGCCTGGAGGTGAGGGCTGGGTTAAGATACTTTTTGAGGGATGCCTGGGTAGCTTAGTCAGTTAAACATCTGACTCTTGACTTTGGCTCAGATTCTGATCTCAGGTCCTGTGTTCAAGCCCCAACCTAGGCTCCCTGCTTAGCATGGAGTCTATTTTTCTGCCCTCCCCTTGCTCTCTCTCTTTCTGTAAAGTAATTAAATAAATCGTTGTTTTGTTTTGTTTTTTAAGATTTTATTTATTTATTTGTTAGAGAGAGAGAGAGCGAGCGAGCACAGGCAGACAGAGTGGCGGGCAGAGGCAGAGGGAGAAGCAGGCTCCCTGCCAAGCAAGGAGCCCGATGTGGGACTCGATCCCAGGATGCTGGGATCATGACCTGAGCCGAAGGCAGCTGCTTAACCAACTGAGCCACCCAGGCATCCCAATTGTTTTTTTTTTTTTTTTTAAGATTTTATTTATTTATTTGACAGAGAGACAGAGATCACAAGTAGGCAGAGAGAGAGAGGAGAAGCAGGCTCTCTACTCGGAGCCCAATGCGGAACTTGATCCCAGGACCTCATGATGATGAGGTGATGATAATAGGTGATGATAATATAATTTTCTCAGCCCCTCCTCACCCTCATGAACTTAGAAAACAAAATATGGACTGTAAGCATTAATGAAATATCAAATACCCAATAATAGTTTAGAGCAGGGTTTCTCAACCTTGATACTACTGATCTTTTGTGCCAGACAGTTGTTGTTTTCTTTCTTTCTTCTTCCTTCCTTCCTTCCTTCCTTCCTTCCTTCCTTCCTTCCTTCCTTCCTTCCTTTCCTTTCTTTCTTTCCTTCCTTTTCTTTTCTTTTCCTCTTTTTCTCTTTCTTTTCTTTTCTTTTCTCTTTTCTTTTCTTTATAGTGGGTTTCCTTGCACATCATAGGATGTTAAGTGGTGTTCTTGGCCTCTACTCACCAGATGCCAGTAGTTCCTATTCTCAGTTGTGACAAAAGTATTTCCAGATGTATCAGCTGTCCTCTGCAGAGTCAAATCACCCTAGACTGAAAACATTTGTGGTTACAGGGATCAAACTTCCTGTGGAGAGGTGTCAGTTTATCTTTATAGATGAGTAAGATGTCCATAAGTAGGGCAAATATGCATTTGCAGAATTCTTTTTTAAATTTTATTTTATTTAAATTAAATTAATTAACTTATTGTATATTATTAGTTTTAGGGGTAGAGGTCAGTGATTCATCAGTCTTATATAATACCCAGTGCTTATTACATCATGTGCCCTTCTTAATGTCTATCACCCAGTTATCCCATTCCTCACCCACCTCCCCTCCAGCAGCCCTCAGTTTGTTTCCTATGATTAAGAGTTTCTCATGGTTTGTCTCCCTCTTTGATTTGGTCATTTTATTTTCCTCTCCCTTCCTCTGTGATGCTGTTTCTTAAATTCCACATGAGTGAGATCATATGATAATTGTCTTTCTCTGATTGACTTATTTTGTTTAACATAATACCCTCTAGTTCCATCCATGTCATTGCAAATGGCGATATTTCAAATTTTTTGCTGGTTGAGTAGTATTTCATTGTGTGCATGTATGTGTGTGTATTCATATACATATATATGTATATGAATATATGTGTATTATATATGTATATATATATATACATATGTATATATGAATGAATATATCACATCTTCTTTATCCATTAATCTCTCAGTGGACATCTGGGCTCTTTCCATAGTTTATCTATTGTGGGCATTGCTGCTGTAAGCATTGGGGAGTAGGTGTCCTTTTGGGTCACTACATCTGTATCTTTGGGGTAAATACCCAGTAGTGCAATTGCTGGGTCTTAGGATAGCTCTATTTTCAACTTTTTGAGATACCTCCATACTGTTTTTCAGGGTGGCTGTACCAGCTTACATTCCTACCAACAGTGTGGGAGGGCTCCCGCTCTTAAAATATATGTGTGATGAAATTTTAGAGGTATTAGTTGGCATTTTTTTTTCACTGTTTTTTTGTTTTCTTTTATTTCAAGTGTAGAGTTAAAGAACCTTTTTATTTAAATAACCTTTTACCATTTAAATGGCCTATAAATGACAACAGAGGTATGGCAGAGAAAAAAAAAAAAAATTCTGATCCCAGTAAGACAATTGAATGCCGAGGAGACCTTTGAAGTTTTATCATCTGGGAACAGAAGGGGATGGAGACTTTATATGTCAAAAGCAGAAAATGTGTTGCCTTATTCTTTGGGGAGAGGGGTTGATTGCTGGTACACTGTGGGGCTCTGATAGGAGACAGGTTTTTGTGGGCTTCTGGAGCAGAGACCTGAATCTCTCAGTGTCTATCCTTGACATTGTATTATATCCAATGGGTGATACCTGCATGGACACTCATCACCTTGACCTTGGGAACTGGGCTGTTCTCCAAGACTGGGGGCGGCTGACAGCTCAATCTTAATCTCAGTCTCTTCCTTCAATTAACTGCAGAACTATGAGCAAACATGCAATACAAAGAAAACACACCAGAAAAGCATACAAGGGAGTAGAGCAGCTTCCAGCATCAATGCAGGCAAACACAGAACAAGGTCCCCCCAATCCCCCACCAGGTTAGAGGATTAAAGGAACCATGAATTCCATGCCTTTTGTCCCAGGTGTGCTTTAAGGGGCCTTTGACCACAATATGGGGAAATTCCTTTCTGAATATCTGTTACATACTTATTGTCTACTGGTTAGAGTGGGACCCAAGTAGACCCCAAAGTGAGTGTGCTAAAGCAAGTGGGAGACTAGCTAATGATTGCAACTGTGAGTACCAAGAGGAATGATGATGGCAATATTAAATCACTCAAAACGACAGAGGCCTTGACCCCTTTTTTCTGGAATACTTGAAGCCTAGGAAATTTTATGACTTAAGGAAGTAGTAGAGCAACAGGGAGACTGATGAATATTGAAGCTAGCGGGAATTCAGGGCTGGGTTGATTTAAAAAAACAAAGATACATGTTACCTCTTGTACTTGAGTAATATAAAGTAATTCATTCCTGTTATAATAGTGGTTCTACTTTTAGAATTTTATCCTGATGAACTAAACACAATTGTTTAATAAATTGGCCATAGGGATGTTTATTACACAACTAATTACAGTAAAAAAATGAAGAGATATAGGTATATAACTGATACTTGATAGAGTATCAGTTAAGTACATTTTAGTTCATTTACACAAAGTCATGTACATACAATACACATGGTATTATAGAAATACATTTAATTAGTAGGAGGAAGTTAATATTTATTTTAAGTGGGAAAATAAATTTGAAAAAATACACATTTTTGAAAAATAAAATGGAACCAGCTGGCTATATATACATAAAAAAAAAAGAGCCTGGAACATATATAGTACACCCTTGAACAATACAGGGCTTAAGGGTGCCAATGCCAGTACAGTCGAAAATCTGTGTATAAATTATAACTGCCTCAAAACTTTACTACTGATAGCCTACTGTTGACTGGAAGACTTGTTAATAACATAAGCACTGATTATGTTATACTGCTTCTAGTATCAATGCAGGCAACACAGAACAAGGCCCCCCCCAACCCCTGACCAGGTTAGAGGAATAAAGGAACCATGAATTCCTCTATAACATAATACATGTATAATACATATGTGTATTCCTACATAATAGGAATACATAATAGGAATCCTATATAATTCCTATATAATACATATCTGTATAATATACTGTATTCTTACCACAAAATAAGCTAGAAAAAGAAAATCCTATTAAGAAGTAAGAAGGAGAAAATACATTTACAGTACTGTACTATACCTAAAAATCTTCATAAAAGTGGACTGTGTAATTCAAACTTGTGTTCAATGGTCGACTGTATAATAAGGGGTAACAGTAAGAATTTCTAGCTGGCTGAATAATATAATATTTAATTTTCATCTTTTTGCTTGTATGTTTTTATTCTGATTTCTCAACAATGAATATATGTTGCTTGTGAAACAAGAAAATACATTAGAAAAAAAAATAAGACAATAGGGATCAAAGGAAAGAGAACAAATCTCACCCAATATAATTTAACAATATTGAGGAAACATGGTTTTGAAATGGATGTCATTCATCCTTGGTGACTGACCCTTTTCCTACCCTTGTTTCCTTGAAAAAAACAGCCATGTTGATGGTTGGCAATAGGTCTTTTTACCTCCTTTGAAACCGTTATCTTCTTTCAGCTGCTGGAACTTCCTACTAAGGCCACGCTGAGATGACTAATGGGAAGCATTTTCATTAAAAATTGCCTCTGTTTCCCAAGAAGGAATAAGAGGAGGAAGCATGCCCTCCCCATTCCAAACCTCATTGTTCTCTCTTTGAAACCCCCAGAACATTTATTTTTATGGTGTACAATTCAACTGGCTTGCAGAGCATCTTACATTGTACCCTAAATAGTGTGCAAGTCTCTTCCCCAAACTGGACAGAAACTCAAGTTCAGTATCTCTCTTCTACATGATTTTTGTGTTGTTATTATTACTATTGTTAGCATCATTGGTGACAACTTAGGGAGAAATCTCCCAGGGAGGTAGGGTTTGAGTTTTCTTGGGCTTTGGCTTTGAGGATTTGATAATCAAACTATACTCAATATACCCATGGGCAAATGGAAAGTATTACATTCAATATACCCATGGACAAATGGAAAGT
Source organism: Taxidea taxus jeffersonii (assembly GCA_003697995.1). Classification (NCBI taxonomy): domain Eukaryota; kingdom Metazoa; phylum Chordata; class Mammalia; order Carnivora; family Mustelidae; genus Taxidea; species Taxidea taxus. The sequence continues at coordinate 12,885 of RCUC01136875.1, forward strand.
ATTACTCTTAATAATGGCAATAATAGTAAAAGTATTAATGTGTATGTCAACACTGTGTAATTGTTTTATTCTTCCAAATCATTTTCACAAATACTACTAAATTAATCCTCATAGAAAATCAGCAAAGTGAGTAGGGTAAAGTAGGAAATTTCTCCTTTTTATAGATGAGAGAAATAAAGTACAGTGACCATCTAAATGATTTACAATGGATTAGTTGCAGAACTAAGGCTAGAATGCAGGTTTCCTGATTTTATAATTAAAACTGTTTTCATATCAGCACAAAACGACACTCAGGGATGAACTTTAATATGTGCTTTGAGGTTTTCAAGTCGTATAAACAATATTCCTCTCCTCTAACATTTGTGAGCTGTGAATCCTTTGTAATGAAGTCCGGAGAATTTAAAGGTGGAACAAATATTGGAATTTATCCTTTTCCATAATTCTAGACCAATGTAGAATACACATAAGTGTCACTGGTTCAGTTAATAAAAGTAACAGTATTTTGAACATCCACAATGGCAACCCAATAATCTACCAAACACAGAGCAGTCTAGAAAAATGAATTGTGAGAATGAACCCTATATCTGATTCTGATTAGGGCCTACTTCTCCCTTCCCAACCCATCTCTTCCACCAAGACTTTGGCAGAATTGTGTCCTCAGAGCAAGTCCCTGAGTCCAGCCACAAGGGTAGAATACACAGTGGGAGAACTGCCAGCTTGAACACCAGAGGGAGACATACTAATCAGACATGATTAGGTACACAGGAACCAGAGACTTGGAGGTTCAGGAACCATTCCCATTTATAAAACATTGTCTAGGGATGCCAGGGCCTGGGAAAATCAGTCCTACCTGCTTCCCTGGGCAGAGTGGGAGATGGTAAGGATTCATTCCAATCTTTGTTTCAGGAGAAGTAATACAAAAGTCAATAGATCCTGAGATCTGGACACTGGGGAGGATGTGTGCTATGGTGAAAGCTATGAATTGAGTAAGACTGATAAATTACAGACCTGTACCCCTGAAAGAAATACTATATTATGTTAATAAAAATAAAATAAATAAGTAAATAAAAATAAAATAATTATATTAAAAAAATCAAGAGATCCTATGTCTTAGCTACTTGCTAAGTGTTAGAGACAGTTCTTATTATGGTCTATGAGGCTGTGCTATACCAGCTCCCTGTTCTCTCTTTGATGTCATTTCCTAGTATTCCAACTCTCTGCTCCAGCCACACTGGTCTCCAGGCTATTTCACAATCATGCCCAACATACTTCTGTTTCAGGGCCTTTACACTGGCTCTTGCCTTTGCTTAGACCTCTCTTCATCCACATTTTCATACCATTCAACATCTTGTCTGCTTTAGGCCTTTATTCCAATATCATCTCCTCAGTGAGACCTTGCCTATCAATTGTCTATTCTATTTAAAATTGAACCTTACCTACCACTTCCTTGCTGTATCTATTCCACAGCACTTGCCACCATCTAAAATACTATGTATTGTACTTTGATCTACTTTGATCATTGCCTGCTTCCCTCACTAACATACACTCTTCATGAGAGCAACAGAGAATTTTGGTCTGTTTTGGTCATTGCTGTATTCACATGGCTTCATCCAATATATTGTTGAATGAGTGAATGAATTAATAAACTATTGATATGATACATGGGCAGATAGAAGCCTAGAAAAATTAAATGGTTTTTCTGGGGTGAATGGGGAAGTTTTCTGACAGAGAAGATCTGTTACCCCTCAGAGCCCAGGTCACCTTACTCCTGCTTTTGTTCAATCTCACCACCACTTTCTGATACATTTCCGAATAGGGAATTATTAGATGGCTATTATGGGTATTATTAGATGGCTGTGCATTCAAAGACTGTAGAAGGGCATTTTACTTTGTCAAATTAGCATAGGGACAAAGGAGGAGGAAAAATTCAGTTCTCCAGCTACAGTAGGCAATCCCTGCTGGTTGGAGTTTTAGAATTTGGGTTTTTCATTCTAGTCCTACAGGGGAACTGCTTTTGAACAAGAGAAATGTAACTTTGCATGACAATGAAATCACAGCCACTTTCTCATCTGATAGAGACACTCAAGAGCTATTTCATGAACAAAGTACAAGCTCAAAAACTAGGGCAGGGATTTCCTACCCTATGGCTTTTTATTTGACTTCATGGTACTTTTCTTCCCAAAGCCCACTTTAAGATTAAGGAATCATCCAATTACAGGAGCCTAGCCCTTGAGAGCTGCAAGTCCCCAGGGACTATGTAGGCTGTGCACAAATGGTAGTGAGGTGCCCTTTGAGAAGCCAGAATTTAAAGATGTATACTGTTCTCCTAGAACTAAATACCTTATCTACACAAAATGGATTAGTACAGAAGTTACAAGAGTCCTCATGAAGGAATGGAGTATTTCTCAAGCTACAACACAATGTGATGATTTGGGGTCTGTAATTTCCAGACTTTTTCCATTTGAGTTTCAGTTCTCCCTTAATATAAAGTCAGCCATACTGTTTCACGGTGTGAAACACTCCTTGTGGCTTCCCACTGACTTACCTCTTCAACCTCATTTCCTTTCACTCTCCTGCCCATTTTCTCTATTCTACTCAAGGTGGGCTTCCTTTAGCTCCTTGCATAGCTCACACTCTCTTGTGCATAGAGATCCTCCACCACAGGCTACTTCCTCTGTGTGGATACCTCATACACTCTTTCTGAGTAAGTGATTCCAATTTTCAGATTCCATCTGAGATTCTGCCTCCTCTAGTGAGCATCTCCTCCTCTGGCCCTTCAACTGTATGTTGAGCCATTGTATGTATGAAGAGCCATTGTAAGTGGTATAACAGAACCCTTCATTTGTGTGCTGGGTCTCTTCGATTTTTCCCTTCAGACCGACTTTCACACTTTATCATCCACATGTGAGCCACAGAAGAGCTGATCTTTGGGCTCCTTGCCCTGCAGTTTCCAGTTTGGTTTTGCCTGGAAAGAAATGAGTGGAATGAGAGGAGAGTGAGGGAGAGGGTGGGCTGCAGTGGGTTGTACATGTGTCTCTACCCAAGGCTGTAGCTTCTGTCAGGCAGCTCTCTCCACAAAGCTACTCTTTCCTCTTGAACCTTCAGACATAGGGATTGATCCTAAGAGCTCCCTGATCTTCCTAGCTCCAGGGTACTGCACTATTTTTTGTTGGGTTTCCTCCAATCTTTGGGAAACAGCTTCTTTACAATTGTGTTTGTCAGATTGAGCTGATAACATTTGTTAATTGCATTGTAATTCCATAGTTTTCTGTCTTGTCTCTATTCCCTTCCTTCCTACCCTACCCTCCCTCCAGGTAGACAGTAAATTCCATGACTCTTCTTGTGCCCTCTCATATTTAGGATGCTACCATAATGTCTGACAATTGTACATTTTAAGCAAATATTTTTTGAACAAACTGAACTTAAAATAAGATCTAGTAGATTCTTTTATGTGTTTATATTTGCCTATAAATAAAAAGCACAGAGTTTGAATTTTGGTTTTATCTGAAGGAAGTAAAGATTGTAATAGAAATGTCTTATAATAAAGATCAAGAATTTGAGATTTTTTTTTTCATTTATTTTATTTTATTTTTATTCAGTGTTCCAAAAGTCATTGTTCATGTATCACACCTAGAGCTCCAAGAATTTAATTGAAAGGAACTAGGAAAACTGTGGATAAGGGAAGAGGTTTTTTTTTATCGTTTAAAGGCCTTATTGAGAAGGAGTAGGAGTCAAAGATACAGGTGAGGATTTTGAGAAGCAGGCAGAGTACTTAGCTAAGGAAAAGTGGTGTGAATCACCCTTGGCAACAATATCTAACAGGGAGCTAAGAGACCTGAGTTTTTGTCTTGATTTAACCCTACGTCTCAGTGATATTTATGAAAGAATTCATTGTCAAACCCACTATCTTAGTCCACATTTTCCCCCCACAATAAAATGTCTCCAGAAGAGTTGAGCTAATATTTTCTGAAAGTGATCTGCTTAGTTTGCTAATAGAAAATGTGTTTCGTTCTATCTTTGGACAAAGACAGTTTTGTCTTCTCTCTGTGTCAGATCTTTTGTAAATTGACCTTCTCAAAGATCCACATTGAATAAAGTGTACTAGGTAAAAAACACTTAATACTTATTCTCTAATTAGGACTAAAAGCAGATAAGATACTCTAATGCAACTATTTAAACTATTTTGAGGTTGAATAATAGAGTTACATACTTTTTGAGCTAGGAAGAAAGCATGATATTGTTGTAAAGTACAATAAAACATCATGTGATTTTATAAGTGATTGTTCATTCATTCACTTACTCTTTTATACTTACATATACTATAAACACTTATTATATATTTTGTGCCAAAGTGCCAGGCTTTGTGACTTCAGCAATGACTCCTGCTCATGGACTATGCAAAGTCGATGCATCACCCACGGACTCTGGAGACAAACTTGGGAAACATATTTTCCAAAAGTTCCCCAAGAGATTTAATAACCATTATTCGACCTTTTCGGAATTCTGGCAATTTGTAGACTAGAAAGTTGGGTGGTGGTGAGGAAGAGGGGAACTTCTACTATAATACACCAAAGATCCTGATAAAATACAAGTTTCTTTAAATACACAGACTTTTCAGGCCTCGAGGAAAATACACAGGATCTAAAAACAAAATCAAGGCAGGAATCCAGACTATTAAACCAAAGAATTAAGGCTGGCACAGCAGCTGACTTTGGGGACACTGGGAGCCTTAACCTTGGGTTCCAGCAGTCAAACCAATGGCAGGAGAGAAGGCCTTGCAACTACACCTGGTGGATATTTGATCACGAGACCCTATCCTAATTCTCAGCTGGTGAGATTAAAAGTCTCAATGGTGGGTGACCTCCTTCACCAGGACACCCCTTGTTCATGCCTGTTGTATCTGCACTATTGCTAATGGCATCTGCTTCCCTCTCAGAAATATGAATATTTAGACAATGAATTATATTGTCACTCTATGCAAGGGCTATGTAGTGTGAGGGTGGACAAGGAAAAAGAAAAACACACAACAGCTAAGAGAAGCAAACAGTAACATATTAATCTTGGCCTTGGCTGTGGGTAAAAGAGATTAAAAATTAATAAAATATGTCCCCTGAAAATTAGTAACTAGCACTGTGTCTTTACTCAGAATGGGAGTCAAAAAGTTATATATATGCATTATATTTAAAATCTGGAAATCACTCATAATTTCTTTAACCAAATAAAAACAGTGATAATACTGTTTTTTTCCCCTCTATTCAGTCTTGACATTATTTTTTCTTTAATTTTATATTGGATTATATTTTACAAAATAATTTTGTGTACTGAATTTTTACTAAACATAATGAAGAATTTTATTTCCATGTTGCAAACAATATTTAAAATGCCTTTTATTCTTTTTAGTTTTCTTTTATTTTATTTACTGGCTGTGATTTAAATGAAACCCTATGTTGGGTATTTAAGTTGTTACCAATGTTTGCTATTAGTGCAAATATAATGATGGACATCTTTGAGCATAAATCTTTCTTAGCATTTAGGATAGATTCTATAAAGTGGAATTACTGGGTCAAAGGATAAGATTGCTGTTAAATATCTTGACACACGTTATTGCTAGTTGGTTTCCAAAGGGTGTATCAATTTTCATTCAGTTTCTCTTTAACAGGATTGGGCAGTCATTTATTAAAACATCTTGCACAGGTTATGAATATCCAAAGCACTCTGAATCCAACACTCTTCCTCTACCACTGAGGGCCATGCCCAGGAATTATTCATAAATAACTGGTAAGTTCAGGGCCATGAATCTGAGGTGGTGAATGGAGGAGGTAAAGAAACCAAATGAGCCATAGCCTGTCACTGTGAATCTTGGCAACAAGAATCCTGTAACTCAGACAGTCAAGATATAAAAGGGATATTAAAGCTATAAATAATTTCCAATTAGCATTATTATCAACGTTCTGGGCAGCGGAGCTCTAGCTTTCAGTTGGTAATAGAAGGATGGGGATGCTCCTTCATCGTGCTGAAGAAAAGCCCTCAGGCCCTATCTGGAAAAAGAGAGAGGATACCCATAGCCAAGCCCAAGGGTAATCTGTGGATTTTCAAGAACATAGACCCTGTTCAATGAAAAAAAAGCACTCATATTATTTGGGAAAATCCTAGGGCTTATAGATCATTTTGAAGATAGATTTTTTCATTATAGAAATGGAAAGAGCATTGGATAGGAAGGTAATATGTTGGGGTTTTAGTTTTGCTTTTTCCAAAAGTAACCATATGACATTGAATGAAGGTGATGAGGATCATAATGATGATGATAAAGATTTATTCCATACATATTTATTCTGTGCCTACAAAGCATGAAGCATTCGTCCTGACTCTGGGGATACATTAATGAACAAAACAGACCAACACTGCCCCAGAGGAGCTTATTTTCATTCCATTCATCAAGCAGATGAGAAATTTCATGAAGAGATATAATACATAGTAGGTTAGAGGGTGAAATGATGCTTAATTTTGAGTGTCAACTTGGTTAGGCCCCAGTGCCAAGCTATCTGGTCAAATATTATTCTGGATGTTTCTGTGAGGGTGCTTTTTAGATGAAATTAACATTGAAATGGGTAAGTTATGAGTGAAGCAGATTGCCCTTCATGATGTGAGTTGTCTACATCCTATTAGTTGAAGGCCTTAACAAAACCAAGACTGACCTCCCCTGAATAAGAAGAGATTCTGCCGGAGATGACCTTTAGACTTGAACTGTAAGTCTCTTCTTCTCTGAGACTCCCGCCTGCTGCCTGCAGATTTTGGTATTGTCAGCCTTCATAATTGTATGAGCCAGTCCCTTACCCTACCTGTCTGTACACACAAACACACACACACACACACACACACACACACACTCTGACACACTGGTTGGTTCTTTCTCTGGAGACCCCTGACTAATACCAGTGATAAGAATTTTGAGAAATAATAAGAAAATGGAAAAGAGTGATTGAGAGTCTATTGCTTTTTCCCTCAGATCTTCTTACCTCTTTTGCCTTTACTCTGATTCCAAAACTGTGGGTTTAAACTAGAATCTGTGCATGTGTTTTGTTTTATGCACAATATAGGTAAATTTAATATACGGGATTCGGTTTACTCTTTTTATAAATAATCTGTCTGGATTTTAAGCCCCAAGGTTTATTTACACATGGAGGTGATGATTATTCTCCTCAGGAGCAGAAAATGAATTTTTTCTCTATTGTCGGAGTTTATGGTATTGCTGAGCTGTTAGGAGCACTAGATGTTATATAGTTTAGCATTGCTCAAACTTTAAGGAGGATAAGTAGCAACTGGGATGATGGTTAAGCTACAGATGCCTGGCACCAGCTCCAGGACTCTGATAGCTAAGCTGGGGTCCAAGAATGTGCATTTCACTGGCATCCTGGTCATTGAGCTGCAAATGGAAAGAAATGTACCTTGAGAAGCTCAGGTCTAGTTCACATGTCTCAGCTGAGGCCCAGAGAGGGGACGCGTAGCACTGAAGTTTAGCAAGGGCAGCAGTGGACTCCATTCAGTCCTGCTCTCTCCTTGTGAGGTCTGGCCCCTTACCCTCCACCCATGTCTCCCTAAAACCAGTAGTACTAGCATCTAAGAAAAGAAACTTTTTGGATCAGCCTTTACGCACTGCTCCAGTAATCCTAGGCCCAGAAATCTGTTTTGTGCAACTCCTCCAGGTGATTCTAATGCATATTAATTCAAGAATCATCTCCCCCAGTCAGAATGTAACATGTGCCCTTATTACAGGGGTTCGGACTTCCCTTGATTACATGGCATGACCCCACGTTAGCCAGGTGTTGCTGTTGCTCATCAGTAGTTCTGAGGTTTTATTTGAAGCCAACTGATGAGACCTGCTGCTGTTTGTGCCTGCCTTCGTCCTGTCTTCTCCGTGGACCCTAGTACCTCCTCGTTCATCTTCTCCTTTGGCGTCCACAACGTGCACCTACCCTCAGTGCCAACAACAGGGTGAGTAACTTAGAGCTGATAGATGTGAAGTGTGTCTTATTTGTGAAGAGGAACAACTATGTGGATCAGAACCTGGTCTGAGAATTTCAGAGCACTTGTCAAGTGGAGAGTAAGGTACTTTGCCTATTAATTACGCTAGACTTGAAAAATCAAGTGTCAAAATTTCCTCCTGAGCTGTAATGTTTTTTTCTATCAATAGACAGGGACCAATTCAGACATTTTCTGTACTATGGGAAGGAGAGGGTGTAGAGACAGAGCATTGCTCATCCTGAACAGTTGTTTAATGATAATGATAATGAGCTGCATTTATGTGGTACCTTTCACCCAAATAACTCTACAGAATGAATTTGTGCTCACCATTGCTTAAAACATACTTCATAGAGTCCCAAGGGTGTATCTTTCAGAGCCCCATAACCCCTGCAATTGTTAAGTGTTCTGCGGTCTCTCTGTTTACACAGCCCGAAAAGAAAGAGGGATAATGAGCAACCGTGCTGCTGTAATTAAGGCTAGAGACTGACAGAAAGGAGATTTGATCTATTTTGACTTTCTGGGGTGTCTCCGGTCCAACTCATTGATGTGTTTTTGTGATTTTACATCTTTGTCAGGGGTTCTCCAGGGAGGAATTGGGTTAGTGTGGGAGATGTGCAGTTGAACTTCTAAAAAGCAAATCTGAATGTTTCAGACCTTTGTAGGAAAGTGGTGCTCTGTGGACTTGCTCCCCTCTGATGAGTCCATTGCTAGGAATCCGCTTCCCAGCAGGCAGGGAGAGAAAACCGAGTTGAAATGTGTGAAGTCTTATGGTGAATTAGCAAGTAGGGAGAACCTGTGACCGCTAAGTATGTTGCTTTTTCCAAGTTTCTAATAACTGAAGGTAGAATGTTAATTTTGACTGTGGTGTGGCATGGCTTTGTGTTGGGGCATGGGGGACTGTAATTGGGAAAGTTGGTGTGAGTGGGAAGAAGACCTACCTTCAACAGGGAGTTCCACTTTCGGTGCTTATTAGAATGACCTGTTGAGGGCCGCGTGGGTGGCTCGGTGAGTTAAGTGTCTGACTCTTGGGTTCTGCTCAGGTCATGAACTCAAGGTAAAGGAATTGAGCCCTGCATGGGGCTCTGCACTCAGCAGGGAGTGTGCTAGAAATTCTTTCCTCTTCCTATGATCCCACACTTCCTACACTCTTTCTCTCTCTCTAAAATAAATAAACCTTAAAAAAAAAAAATACAGAATGGCCTGCTGAGTAAATGAGAGGGTAAGGGGGTCTTTATCTATGAGGTTGTAATTCCTTTAAAAAAATGCAAATCCTAGAAACAAATAGGAAAATTGTTTCAAGTCTAGGTGGTAGGTACAAAAGTATTTTTGTAATAGATTTTGTGCTTATCCCTAACTCCTTAAGTGCTCAAAAATAAAAGTGGTCTCAGTGATTACATTTAGAACTACTGTGCAAGTTCTCCTATCTCCTATGGTATGGCCCAGGGCCTCATATTATTGAAAGCTCCTCTGTCGCACCTGGGTAAGTTTGGCACTCAGTCTCTGTCAGTCTCTGGAAAATGTGTTTTCTCAGTCTGCTTCTATTTATGAATCTAAGTCCATTTTTATCTAGCAAGTATCTATTGCAGATCTACTTTTTACTGGTCCAGGTCATTCATGGATTTTTTAAAAAATATTTTATTTATTTATTTGATAGAGATCACAAGTAGGCAGAGAGGCAGGCAGAGAGAAAGGAGGGGGGAGCAGGCTCCCTGCTGAGCAGAGACCCTGATGTGGGGCTCAATCCCAGGACCCTGGGATCATGACCTGAGCCGAAGGCAGAGGCTTTAACCCACTGAGCCACCCAGGCGCTCCTCATTCATGGATATTTTATGCAAGTTTGATTCCTGACTTGGGCTGATTAATAGAGTAACTATGATCTTGGCTACATTTCCTTAGCAATTTTTGCATAGCAGATCTGGCCATGTGTTCATGAATTGTTTTAATTCTCCCCAAAATACATTTTGTATTTGAGGAAACTAAATGGAAAATTATTCTTTCCAGACCATATAGTTAGAAAGTGATGAAGCCAAGATTTGAACCTGGGTGTATTTGACCCTAGAGCCTACACTCTGATAACCATGATATACCAAGACTCATTTATTTAAGATTTCTCAATTATATAAAGAAAGACTCCATAAGAGAAAGGTCCAAGGACAGTAATTTTATAGCCACTTAGGAAATAGCCCTGTGACTCCTCAGCTGGCTCTGGACTTTATTTTCTAGGTGCTTGGTCGATACATTTCAGGCCATTGATGGCTTGTAATGGTCTCCACTATCTCCAATCTTGTCTTCTGTAAGAACCCAATGGCTTCTCATCCACATGGTCTCTTGCTTGAATTCTGCATTCCAGTGTACAGAGATACTTGCCATTTTTCACCTCTAGTTCCTTCAACAAAACCTGCATTCCATATGTCCTAGCAGAACCTTTCTCTTGGCAAGTATGTGATCAGGCTAGGGCATTAGGCTTTCTGAGACTGCCCAATTCACAGTAGAGAGTCTGAGTTATAAAACCGATTGCTAGGTAGGGCATCCTTAAATGGGGTGAAAGCTGACAAACTGACAAGTAGTTCATGAGTCATTACTAGCTGGTTTCCTGGAATCTAATCTTTTCTCTAACCATTTTCTGAAGAGTGGAAATAAGCACATACCTGTATAATTGCAAACGTGCTTCAGGTGACCCTTACATGCTACTCTCCTCTTTTGCTTGATTGGTGGATGCCCTTTAAATTAGGGTCAAATATTTTTATCCCTTAGTGATATTCAAAAAACCATATCCTTTGGGTATGAAATCCTTGGGTATGGCACATAGCAGGCACATGTCTAATAAATAAATGAATTAATGAAGACAGTGTTCCTAAAAATGAAATGAATACCACAGGTTTGCAAGTAAGTTGGGTGGTTCATGGACATTTTCTGAACTTTATTTTTTTTCTGAACTTTAATAGTTATATTTAATTACTATTAGAATTAAAGAAATGAGCACATGAAGCTGTACACTAGAGTAAACATTTAAAAGTTATTTGGCAAAAAAAATTTAAAAAAAGTTTTTGGCAAAAAATAATAGAGTTGAACAAACACAGCATATATGCATGCTTTACAGATGAATCTATATCTTCAGAAATTGGCGAATTTGTAATAAGATGAGAATTTGAATAATTCAAGTAGAAATAGAATGTGAATGTAGAGTTAGGGGCTGCTGGAATGAAGAGGGTTACCTTGACAGAAGAAAAAGATGCACGCCTGATGCTGTGAATTTAAAGAACACTCATCATTCCATGTTTTGTCTATAGGTTTATCCTCTCTTCTTTATTTGGCTCTTAACATCATCTCATCTAGGAAGCCCCTTTACCAGAGGTTAGAAGATCTTTGCTGCTGCTATTTGTTGAGATAAATCCCATTCTCCTTTCTTAGGATCGAAAAAAATAAGTGTATTTTTTTTCCCCTCTTGGTGGGACCTGGATGGGGAGGGAGGGATTCCAGGAAATATGAAGGCATGACGTTTTATCCAGTAAAAGTCTTGAAGCAGTCATGGTGGCTGATGGGTTGGCACCATTCTATAATGACTTCCTATTCTTAGGAGAAATCCAGAAAGACCTTAGAAAATCATTTCGTTTGGGACTGTTTGACTTCTTTGAAGATGAGAGTATCTGAGCCCCAGAGATAAGTAGTGACTTGAGGGAAGCCACACAGTAACAGGCAAATTCCCCCTTTCATCATTTTGGGAGCTGATGATGGACACATACAAGGTGCCTCGGTATCCCAGGAGCTCATGGGAACAGAGAAAGAAGTTGGGGAGAGATATAAGGGAGTATTTTAATCTTTTGGCAATTGAGGAAGTAGAACTACATATTCTCCAGGCATGTCCAACTTCCTCTTTTACTAAAGCAATATTTAGGTTTTTTTCTTGAATCACGAACATTTTGGAAATCCAACTGAAGCCATGAATCTTCTCCCCATAAAAACACATAGAATGCTAATTTTGTTTTGGATGGGATATAACCTCCCCCTCACTCTAAAGTTAAGACCCCTGTAGTGGGCTAGATGGTAGCCTCCAAAAAGATAGGTCCATATCCTAATCTCTGAAATCTAGGAATATTACTTTATATCATAACAGGGAATGTTAACCTTATATGCCAAAAGATGTGATTAAATTAAGGACTTTGAAAGGAGGATTTATCCTAGATTATCCAGATTGGCCCTAACTCCAATGACAAGTGTTACTAAAAGAGTGAAGCAGAAGGATATTTGTCCATCAAAAGTGGAGGTGGCAATGTGACCAGGGAGGCAGTGATTTGGCATGATGGGACCACCAGTCAAGAATGCCAACAGCTACCAGAGGCAGGAAGAGGAAGAGAATGGATGGCCACAGCAGCAGCTTCATTTTAGAATTCTGCCTCCAAGACTGTGAAAAAAATAAATTTCTGTCTAAAGTCATCCAGTTTGTGGTAAGTTGTTACAGCATCCAGAGGAAACAAATAGAACCATCTTTTCAAGAAAGTAAACCTGAGGCTCTCGAGAGTACATGCTACTGTGATTAAGAAACATGTGCAAAAAGGGGGGCAGCATAATTTTCACTATACTTGTTATGTGCACGTGATCTTCAGTTTAAATTTTCCTTATATCTGGCTATTTTCTATCTACCCAGACTTATTTTTTCTATATCTTTGACCCATGTGAATAGGAAACTTTTTAAAGATTATGTTCTTCTCTCATTTGGAGAGGATTATCATTAAGAGTCCTGATGAATGCATTCTGGTGTAAATTGGCTGCTTTGATAGTTGCTAGAAATATTTTATAATGGCCCACATGGCGTTGCCAAGAGAGAATGTGTCCTATATTAACATAAATTTTGGCATACATAATTAAAATGAAAAGGGTAAAGGAATAGTTAGATACTTTTTCTAGGAGGAGATTATATGAGTAAAGTAACCCCAATTCAGTTTGAATGATCAACAGACAAACCAGAGAGAAGCAGAACCTGTTTTTGTTGGTTAGGGTTTTTCTAAGTTTTTCTTATAAAAACTCTGTAGAAGACCATGCTTCCATCAGGAGTTGAAATAATACCTTTGGCTGATGTGCTAAAACAGCCTGAGCTGTTGGGTCACTCTTTCCCTAACTTTCATGTGTTCAAGACTAGCCCAGGAAGCTTGTTAAGATGCAGATCCTAGAGCCTTCCATAGCCATCTGTTGAATCCACCTTGGGAAGAATGGCCAGAGCATTGACATTTTAAAACAAGTTTCCCAGTGGTTATTTTTCAGTGATGCATGTGGAATATTTTCAGGCTTAATCCCTCAGAGTCTTCATAGAGTTGTCTTGATGACATGCAAAGAAGGTATATTAAGATCTGTTAGAAGAATTCATTGATAGTACATTCTTTGCTACCCAGTTCAACTAGAAAGAATCATCCTAATACCAACCTATGATGTAGCAGATCAGCTTGGAACAATGAAGAGGAACAATGGGTGATGGTTTAACTTCTTTTTTGTCTAAATTGGCATCGTGTTTGGTGTTTTGTGGTTAATTTGATCAACCCATGTGGACATATCCAGTAGGTCTGAGAAAAGATGATTATCCCTTTTCCAACATCTCCAAAACCAGGTTATTGCCTCCTGAAACTCTTAAGATGTGCCAGATTTTCTCTCTGGTCTTATCTCTAATACCTCTATGGGTGCAATATTCCTACTTCACTAAGGATTGTTCGTAGAAAGTATTAACTACCTCCAGTTAGTGTAAATAGAAAATTAAATTTATTGAAAGAATATATGGTAGTTAACAAGAATACTCGGGGAGCCAGGGAACCAAGCTTTGAGGCTGTGAAGCCAAGGGTGATACCCAAAATTATGCCTCGAACTGCTCCAGTGAAGATATTCTATACCTGGCTCCTTGGCAAATGGCCCCTACTTCCTTTAACATCCACCTCTGATTAGTAGTTTGGGATAGGAACATTTGATTTGGCAAACTCGGGTCATGTGTCCACATCTACACTGCAAGGGCTAATTAGAGGAAAGATTGTGTAGCACTTGCAGTCTCTATATTGGTGGGCCAATTCCATGTTAGAGGGTAGGAACTCATGAAATAGGGGAAAAGCCTCAGATATTAGATGGCCACTTAAAAAAAAAAATTCTAACATTTTTCTTGCCTCCTCTACAATTCTTAATTGTCCTTCAAGTGATAATACAAGTGAGTTTCCTCAAAAATTTTCTTAGTAACTCAAACCACATTGACCCCTCTCTAGTCTAATCTGCCTCATGAATAGTCATGCAATGCAAAATCTAATCATGAACAATTTTCGTGGTTTGCAGTTGTGCCATGTGCATTCATCTGTTCTTCCAAAATTGATTTTCAGCAGCTCTAGAATAGACCCTGTATTAGTTACTAAAGCACCTAGTATCAGGGAGCTTGTGGCCCTGTTGGAGGTCATCAGCTAATATTTGTTGCTTGGTTTTAGTAATTCATATTTTATGTGTATAATGAATTATCTGTGGTCTGTGAGATGAATATGAGCATAATAAATACAATATTTAAGAATAGAAGGTCAGAAGCTACCATAGTATGAACTTGCCCATGGAGGAAATAAACTTTGGAGAAAGACTTAGAAAAAAATGTTATCTAATCTAACTTTGAGGTCCCCTTAAAGTGATTGGAAGATAATATTTAAATTAGAGAAATTAGATCTTGCCTTAACAGCAAACCCCACTGGAAATGCCCCCTCATAATTTTCCTGTGTTCTTGGGGTAGACACAAGGGGTGAAACATTAAGGCACACCTCATGGAAAAACTTACTCGTGAACTTATTCTTCCAGTGGTGTTCCTTGCATAATAGCAGTGTCTGTCAGATTCTATCCTTGGTGAAATGTTTAGGGAAATGTCTCCTTTCCTCTGGAGTATCATCAGTGTTTGACCAAACATCAGTAATTCTTTTACATTTAAATCTGTCATTAGTGAAAGATGATATTTGAATAACACTGGGTTCCTTAATCATCAGCCTGTGAGAACAGATGAGGTCACACCAGTTGTTATTTGACAAATTAACTCAAATTTCCCTCAAATGATCTCCCCTCTGGGAAAAACCCGGATCTAGGATTTTCTTCCTCCTACCTTGCCTATGAGGAGGGTTTTCTCAAATCACCAAGAAGATGTGCATGGATGCTTGTTGTATGTCTACATATATACATACATACATACAGCTAGCACACCAAGCTGTAAGAAGTGTATCAGCTAATGTGGGAGCCCCCCTGGTGCCATGGTTATGCCAGATAGCTAGAGAAGGGAAGGAAAGTCACTCAGCCTTTAGCAGTTCATCATTATATGGTCCTCAAAGCAATGCTACTTGGTTGTCCTAAGTTTCTTCTAATAAATGAATTGCATAGTTCTTTAGTTTTCTAGGAGTGACTGGAATCTTCTTCCTACCCCTTATCTCCTTCCTTCAACCCCCATCTTGACATATTTAGCATCGGTATGGATCCATAACAGCTATCATAGTATATGCAAGGTATGGACTTCCCTACTGTGGTGACTACTTCACTATTATCACATCAAGATGGTTCTCTTTGGCATCTTCATTCTGTGGGATGCACAGTCCCGCAGGAGACTCCTCAGCCCTTTCCCTTACTTTTCCACTCAAAGGGATTCACAGCATCAGCAAGCTGAGGAGGAGATTTGAATGTGTGGGGGTGAAAAATGAAATGGGGGAGATGGACCCTTCCAAGTAGTCCTGTCCTGAGACATCAGACTTCTAACCTCTGAATAATGATGTCCCTTGTTTGCAACTGCTTGCTGAGCCATGATAGTTAATTTGTTTCTAAACTGATCGCAGATATTCCATAGAAAAGACTACTAGTTAATAAAACATTACTTTTGTATTTTTCCAACATACTTTGTCCTTATTCATGGGAAAAGTGTAATGCTAAAATCTTGAATCTCAGGAGGAAGACTATGAAGACCTTTAATATTATAGCCACTGAAACAGCAAATCTCGACAGGAAAATGTCGACTATTAACTGTCTGGTTCCTCATGTCTGAGCCACGTACTCACTGAGTATTGATTCCTTAGACTGAGAATTTCTATCCTTTCTGGTTTAACGTTCTTTCCATGGTTTCTCTGTTCCAGGAATCCAGTGGATTTTACAGTTTATGGATTTTCATAAGGAAGCAGGGAGAGTGAGCCTTGAGGGTTCAGTGCAGTATAAGCAAAGGCAGATGTTGAGACAAAAACCTGGTAAGAAGACCACACTCTGAAAGGGCTCTGCATTAGGGACAGGGTAGGTACATCACATACTGAGTTGTATTTACTAGGCAGTTAACATCTTTTGTGTGTAGGCATTCTACTATGTTCAAGCATAGTAGTTATTAGAGCTGAGCATTGGATCACCAAGGGTTTGTTTTGTCTTAAATAACCATGTATGGGTCCTGTCTGTGCCTACCTATACCTAATCAGTTTCTTTAGGGATAGAGTCTGTGGATCGCAGATCTAGATAGAAACAAAACACACACACACACACACACACACACACACACACACCTCTCTCTCTCTCTCTCTCTCTCTCTCTGTCTCTCTCTCTCTCTCTCTCTCTCATTGATTCTATGCTCATCCCTGTTTAAAAGCTTTTCAACCATGATGTCCAAGTGGAAAATTCACAGTGCTTGTTCTTGATGTGAACAGCCTAGTAGCAGGGACTTGTATCTCAACAAGTAGAATAAGTGAGTCATCTCTCCTGGTTTAGAATGTTCATGAAGAATGTGCTTAAATTTGACCCCATCTACTTGCAGCCACTAACCAAAGTAAATTGTCTAATTTTTTTTTTTCTAAAACTTCTTTGGTTTGGTGTCAAACTAACTAGCCTCCTAGTAATTGGAAATTTTCTCTATATTTCTTTTTTTTTTTAACCTATTAGATAATAAAATAATGAAGTTCTCCTTGCTGGTTAGAGTCATTTAGGGTGGATGTTTTAGCATTTTTTTATTGAGGTGAAATTTGGTTACTACTTTTGAATAGTTTGTTTCAACTTTCTACTGTTTGGGGTGGTTCTGGTAATTGTTATTATTCTAGAAAAGCAGCCATTTTGTTTTCTATTTATTTTTGTCATTCAGACAACAGATAGAAACTCTTTCCTACTAAACAGAAACTCTGTCCTAAGAGTTATGTCTCTTCTTTCCTAGTATTTGTTTTCTTCCACTAAGTCTAGCTAAAGCTTTGTCAATTTTCTAAAGATAAAGGTTTTGAATTTATTTGCTTTTATTTACTCTCACATCAAGTCTTCTATTAGATGAATTTCTGCTTTTATCTGGTTTTCCTCCATCTTTTTTCATTTGGTTTATTATGTTCTGTTTCAGCTTTTTGTAGATGAATGCTTTTACTTAAACCTTTACAAAAAAAATTGAATATGACTATATGATACCTCTAAGGACCATTTTTAAATATCTGCTTCCTACCAGTTGTATCATTGGATCTTTAGATTGTCATTCAGTTATAAGAATATTCTTTCTGGGGCACCTGGGTGGCTCAGTGGGTTGAGCCTCTGCCTTCGGCTCAGGTCGTTCCCGGGGTCCGGGGATCGAGCCCTGTGTCAGGCTCTCTGCTCAGCGGGGGGCCTGCTTCTCCCTCTCTCTCTGCCTGCCTTTCTGCCTACTTGTGATCTCTGTCAAATAAATAATCTTAAAAAAAAGAATATTCTTTCCAACTTGATTTTCTTTGTATCATGTGAATTATTTTAAGCTTTCAAATTTAAGCACTCTTCTTACTGTTGATTTCTAATCTAAATCCATTATTGTCAGAGATCCTTTGTGATCTTATACCTAGACAAGCTTTCTTTATGTTCCGTGAGTTTTGAAACACGTGTATTTATTGCTTATTGGGTACAGGGATATGTATGTCCAAGTGTGCTGCCAAATTTTCTTAAATTAATGGTGCTTAATTAAAGTAGATTAAAAATCTATTACTAATTTTTTCTTATATTTTCAAGACTAAACATATTCAAGAGCATACAAGATCCTTTAATTTTCAAGAACAGAAAAATTGCAATAACAGTAAAAGGGATATACATACAGTTACCTAGATGTACCAGTTATTACTATTTTACTCCATATGTTTTTATGTGCATACTCTATGCCTGCAAATGTGTATACACACAATTTTTTCTGAACTATTTAAAGATAAATTACATCACGACCTTTTAAGCTGAGTACTTTAGTATGTGTTTTTTTTTTGAAAAAAAATGTTTTCTTAAATAACAAAGGTAGTTATTAGCTTCATTAAATTTAACATTGATAGAACACTTGA
>RCUC01136877.1:0-17627 GCA_003697995.1 Taxidea taxus jeffersonii
TCTTATCTGTTCTTTAAAAAATATGGACATTGGTCTCCATGTTTAGAAAAACAAATAGTATGTGGAATGTAATTTAGAATGAGAATCTGATATTTTTATTGAAAATATGTGATCTCTTGGCATCGATAAAATAATTTACATATTTGAAAATGTCATAAAATCATTCTGTAAAAATCTAAGTTAAACATATTATAAAAATAAATAGGAGTTATAATATTGTTCCATTTGGTACTGTGGAGCTTACACCATTTAATTTAGGTCAGGAGATTTACCACTAGCCTGAGAGGTTTTGAAATTGGCTTATTCATCAGCTTTATTTTCTGTCAAATTGCAATCATTACCTTCTTTTTTCCCCTGATGGTACTTCCAAAGGAGTATTGACTGTCTTAGCTATTGAGTGTACAGAATATTCCCCATTCTCTCACTGACTGGAAGATTTTTAAAGAATATGGATTCCTTGGGAAACATTCCACTACACACAAGATTTTATACAATTTCTTTATAAACTCTCTGTCTTTGAGATCTTTTCACTTGTCATTTTATAGGCAGGTGAGGACTTTGTCCATTTTTCTCATTTATATAGTGCTATATACAACATTTGTTGGCAAGGTAGTCTTAACTTAAAGGCAGAGGGTATTAATATTTATGTTTCTTAAAAAAAAAAAAAAAAGCTCTGATACTAGCATCACCAGGACTCTAACTTAATCAAAAATGGAATTTTGGAAATCATGAGTAAAATAAACTAGGGGAGCCCAACTGGACCAGAGGCAAAGGAAAAAAAGAAAGTTAAGCCAAAATTTTGATGCATAAATAGTCTGATTAGAATATAGTAGATCATGATAACTACTGAATATGGCCTTTCCCTGGCACTGAGTCGTAGATACTTACTATAGTACTTCCAGATTCTGTGAGTCCAGAATCCTCCCAGATATCATATTGTGACTGAGTCATTCTGTTAATATTTAGTGTTACAATTAGCAACTATTTTATTTTAAATCTTGACTAGTTAAAAAAAACAATAGGGATAATCCTTGCTCTGGGTCCTATTCAAAGCTTAGCAGGATTTGGGACTAGTTTAAAAATGTGTAAAAGCTATATATCTCATTGTTGCACATGGTGCTTCTAGAATTCAGAAAGGTTTGTTTAACAAGTGTAAAAACCAAATGGATAAAAATATATAGGACTTTCTGTCCTACATGTATTTGACATCTAACTTTTAATTCAACACACTAATAGTCTTATACGATTAAGTGAAATATTGAACCAGTGGATATGGAAGGATTGTACTAAATTATTTTATTTCTTTTCATTTTGGACACACTTTATAGCTATGCAAGAATTTATCCACATTACAACATTATAATACATATAACATAACATTATAAAACTCTTGAATATAGAAGGTAGTTAATGTATATACACTGGTCATCAGAAATGTAACATTTTTTTTAAACCTTTCTAACAAAGTGTGATGGTTAGTTTTATACATCAACTTGGCTAGGCTATATTAATATCCGATTACTTAGTCAAACATAAGTCTAGGTGTTGCTGTGGAGGCATTATGTATATGTGGTTTACATTTACAATCAGTGGATTTTAAGTAAATATTATCTTCAATAATGTGAGTGGACCTCATCCAAGTAGTTTAAAGGCCTTGAGGATAAAACATGAGGTTTCTACTATTGTTTTCTTTTGTCATGTTCTTTTGTAATAGATAGTTTGAAAATTTTTATGACAAAAGTGAGGAATGTGAAATTCTTCAATTCTGAAATATTGAGTTTTTAAATAATTTTTCAATTTTAAATGATATTATAGATAATAGTTGTGCACTTCTGTAAAATTAATTAAGAATTTCTTCTATTTGATAAAAGTATATCAACTATTTAAGGTAGCTACAACAGAAGTTCCATCTGCTTCAGCCATGATCATTAATCCAAAAACTTCTGTGTGTGTCTGCTTTAAAGTTTTATTTTTCTTTTATCTATTGTATCTAGCAAACCTAAGAATGTGCGACTTTTTGAAAGTCAAAGCATATTACCCTATTACCCTTTAAGATGCACTGTTTTACACAAATATGGGATGTGTGTTATAACAGTTATGAGCAATTTTCCTGGAGTTAGAACAAATTCAGTGTCCATCTAAAGCTCTTGGGAAATTTAATTAAGCTCTAACTAAACCTTGGTTACCTCAAGTGTAATAATGATAATAAGAGTGTTTACTACCCAAGCTAAACAGGTACCCTAGGGACTGAACAGGGCGAATTTCCCACCACCTAATGTTACTAAAGTCTTAGACCTGTTCGATCAATACACCAGCTGGAGTCATGTCAAAATATACTTCCAAACAAACACATCCGGAAAATCTTTCCATGGCACCATATGATGCATTTATCTCCCAAATGTGAGAACTGATGGAGCTAAGGTGTTGGGGATGCTGAAATATCTTTACTAAATAACAAAGATGTTTGCTGGCCATCTCTAAAAATCTCACTTATTTGTACTTTCTTTGGATAGTATGTAAACAAAGCTTAACCTCATGGTAAGGGATAAGGATAAGGAGACTACAAATGAGCCCCATGTATTTCATGTGCATATTAGTCCTATTAGGTTATTTTCATTATGTTTGTCATTCTTCATTGACCATGCAATCTCAGTTTATGGACATAAATATGATTATTGCATTTCTGGGACAAAATCAAAGGCTGCAGTTTTCAATGGCCAAATAGAATAGTTAACTATGAAATAGGTAACTATGAAATCTAAGCATTTTATTTACTAAACAAAGATCCAAATCATTAGAACTTAGCAACAGAAAACTAACATATATAAATCTGAATGTTAAAAAAAAATGTCAATTCTGGGGCACCTGGGTGGCTCACTTGGTTAAGTGTCTGCCTTTGGCTCAGGTCATGATCCCAGGACCCTGGTGTCTACTTCCACATGTATAATATATTGAAAAAAATCAATTAGAATATATTAAAAATTCTATCTGCATGTGTGGCATATAGTTGGCTCTGAGTCTAATCATATGGATCCACAGTTGACCTATGAACAGACGTGGTTAGGGATGATCACATTTCACACAGTAAAAAATCTTCATATAACTTTTGACTCACTCTAAATTTAACTATTAATAGTCTACTATTAGACTGGAAGCACTATCAATAACATAAACAGTTGTTAACATATATGTTTTATATATTATAAAGTATGACATACTTAATATGATAAGAGTATTATTCTTACAATAAAGTAAGCTGGAGGAAAGCAAATGTTATTAAGAAAATTATAAGTAAGGGGTGTGTAGGTGGCTCAGTAGGTTAAGCATCTGCCTTTGGTTAAGGCCATGATCTCTGGGTACTGGTATCAAGCCCCACATAGGGCTCTCTGCTCAGTGGGGAGTCTGCCCTCCCTCCACTTGTGCTCTCTCTCTTTCTCTTTCTCAAATAAATAAAATCTTTAACCCACTGAGCCACCCAGGTGCCTTTCCCTTTTTTTTTTTTCTGTTTATTTATTTATTTATTTATTTATTTTATTTAAACATATAATATGACCCCACCCCCCTCTCCCAACCCCTCTCCTTCCCACCCCCTTCATTTTGTTTTATAACATTAAGAGTCTCTTTTGGTTTGTCTCCCTCCTGATCCCATCTTGTTTCATGTTTTCTTTTCCTACCCCCTTAACCCCCACCCCCGTTGCATCTCCACTTCCTCATATCAGGGAGATCATAAGATAGTTGTCTTTCTCTGATTGACTTATTTCGCTAAGCATAATACCCTCTAGTTCCATCCATGTCGTCGCAAATGGTAAGATTTCATTTCTTTTGATGGCCGCATAGTATTCCATTGTATATATATATATATATACCACCTCTTCTTTATCCATTCATCTGTTGATGGACATCGAGGTTCTTCCATAACTTGGGCATTGTGGACATTGCTGCTATAAACATTCAGGTGAACGTGCCCCTTCGGATCACTACGTTTCTATCTTTAGGGTAAATACCCAGTAGTGCCATTGCTGGGTCATAAGGTAGCTGTATTTTCAATTTTTTGAGGAATCTCCATGCTGTTTTCCAGAGTGGTTGCACAAGCTTGCATTCCCACCAACAGTGTAGGAGGATTCCCCTTTCTCCACATCCTCGCCAGCATCTGTCATTTCCTGACTTGTTCATTTTAGCCATTCTGACTGGTGTGAGGTGGTAGCTCATTGTGGTTTTGATTTGTATTTCCCTGATGCCCAGTGATGTGGAGCACTTTTTCATGTGTCTGTTGGCCATCTGGATGTCTTCTTTGCAGAAATGTCTGTTCATGTCCTCTGCCCATTTCTTGATTGGATTATTTGTTCTTTGGGTGTTGAGTTTGCTAAGCTCTTTGTAGATTTTGGATACTAGCCCTTTATCTGATATGTCGTTTGCAAATATCTTTTCACACTCTGTCAGTTGTCTTTTGGTTTTGTTAACTGTTTCCTTTGCTGTGCAAAAGTTTTTGATCTTGATGAAGTCCCAATAGTTCATTTTTTCCCTTGCTTTCCTTGCCTTTGGTGTTGTTCCTAGGAAGAAGTTGCTGCGGTTGAGGTCGAAGACGTTGCTGCCTGTGTTCTCCTCAAGAATTTTGATGGATTCCTTCTCACGTTGAGGTCCTTCATCCATTTTGAGTCTATTTTCATGTGTGGTGTAAGGAAATGGTCCAACTTCATTTTTTTGAAGTTGTGGCTGTCCAATTTTCCCAACACCATTTGTTGAAGAGGCTGTTTTTTTTCCATTGGATATTCTTTCCTGCTTTGTTGAAGATTAGTTGACCATAGAGTTGAGGGTCTATTTCTGGGCTCTCTATTCTGTTCCATTGATCTATGTGTCTGTTTTTGTGCCAGTACCATACTGTCTTAATGATGACAGCTTTGTAGTAGAGCTTGAAGTCTGGAATTGTGATGCCACCAACGTTGGCTTTCTTTTTCAATATTCCATTGGCTATTCAAGGTCTTTTCTGGTTCCATATAAATTTTAGGATTATTTGTTCCATTTCTTTGAAAAAAATTGGATGGGATTTTGATAGGCATTGCATTAAATGTGTAGATAGCTTTAGGTATCATAGACATTTTCACAATATTTATTCTTCCAATCCATGAGCATGGATTGTTTTTCCATTTCTTTGTGTCTTCCTCAATTTCTTTCGTGAGTACTTTATAGTTTTCTGAGTATAGATTCTTTGCCTCTTTGGTTAGGTTTATTCCTATACGTGGAAAACCCGAAAGGCTCCACTCCAAAACTGCTAGAGCTTGTACAGGAATTTAGTAAAGTGTCAGGATATAAAATCAATGCACAGAAATCAGTTGCATTTCTTTACACCAACAACAAGACAGAAGAAAGAGAAATTAAGGAGTCAATCCCATTTACAATTACACCCAAAACCATAAGATGCCCTTCCCTTTTTTAGGATTTTATTTATTTATTTGACAGACGGAGATCACAAGTAGGTGGAGAAGCAGGCATAAAATCTTCAAATAAAAAGGGTCAACTCTGCTTACCTAGGCTAGTTGCTTAGGGAAATATTGACATAATTCTGTGTCAGAGTCTTTTATTTTAATTTCTTATATGAACATCATCCCTCAATAATAGTTTGTGGTACTATCCAGTGATCCCAGGTAACTTGCTTGTCTACTTTCTATCATAAATTGAACTTTTCAGCTTTCAGTTTTCTAATTGAGTACTTTGAGAAAGACTTCTGTTATCTTATGGAAATTCGTGGAATGTAGGAAACTCAGAACTCCCTCAAAAATAGATATATTTTAAAAAGCACTTTTAGCACCTGATTTCCAACCTACTACAAAGTTATTGTAATTAAGTAGCGTGGCACTAGTTCATGGTCCAACACATAGCTTAATTGAACACTCCAGAATATACCCACAGTTTTAATTATTTGATTTTTTTATACTGGATAATATTTAATAAGATCTACCCTCTTAAAGAAATTTTGAGTGTACAGTATAGAATTGTTAGCTATAGGTATATTGTTGTACATCAGATCTCTAGAACTCATTTATCTTGCATAACTGAAACCTTATACCCATTGAAGAGACATTCTCCACTTTCCTCTTTTCCTTACTACTCACTAGGTTTTTGATAAAAGTACTAAATTAATTCAATTTGAAAGAGAATGTATTTTAAACAAATCGATTTGAGACCACTGTTATCTATCAATAATAAGATGATCCTTGGGACTTTCTCATATTATACATAATATTTAATATATGATGGATCAAAACCTAAAGAGATAATATTATGAACCTCTTTAGGAGGTTACACTAGGAAAATATCTCCTTGACTTAATAATAGAAAAACTTTCTTAGAAATAATTCAGAAATTATAGCTCAATGACAGGGAAGCTTTGCCTGTGACAGGCAAAAAAGTAAGGGAATTTCCTGCTCCACTATGTTGAAGACAGAAGTGGCTTCCTATCTCTCTAGACCGGAAGTATTTTTTTTTTCTTTGTTCTCTCAGATGCCTATTGTATTTTTCTTAGGACAGGATTTTTTTTTTCTTTTTTCTTGTTTATTAACTTCTTTCTGAGTTGGAAGTAGTTTTGCCTCTATCACAACAATGGGTCTTTGACTGGACCTTGTGCTGCTTTCCCCACAATGGCTTGAAGCTTTTATTTCCTATAAAAGAAAGATTTGGGGACCAGACAGCCCTTTGCGTCCATGTGCCCACTGATCTCCATATCTACATAAAATTTTGTCAAGAGTATGGAGGCCTATGGAAGAGAGCTTGTCAGTGATTTCAGGCTTTTCTTATTTGACGTTCCCATGGATACTAAACCAATTGACAGTTTACATTCAGCAGCTAAAAATCCTAAATTTTTAAGCTGTTCCTACCTGCCTCTATGGTGACTATGTTTTCTATCAGTGATCTGCTAAAGGTGAAAGAAAGAGTTCAAATCCTTTCTCACCTCTGTGGGGATTATCACCCTTTGGAATCCAATTGACTAAGTTAATTTACAAATTCACACCTGACTTACTCAAGGAATGTTATGATTTGCAGATTATGGAGCTTTTTCATATTGTTAGGGTTGGACCAACACTCCCTGTATCTTTACCTCAGGATTAGAGTTGGAATTCTAATATTATTTAAAATTATGTTTTTGCAATGTTTTGTTTTGTTTCACCCAATGATTTTTGAAAAATTTACAGTGTAATGTATATTATAAAATTCATGTTTTTTGTTGAAAGGTTCTGTAAGTTTTAAAATACATAAAGTTGTGCAACCACTAACATGAACAAAATAAAGAACAATTCAATTACCACTTCAAAATTTCCTCATGTCCATTTGTAACAAATCCTTTCATTTACTCTCAACCCTTAAAAAGTATTTATCTGACTTTTGTCTTTAGATTTTTGACTTTTACAAAATGCCCTACAATGGTATGATATAGAATGTGGCCTTTTGAATCCATTTTTCACTCAGCATATGCTCTGAAAAGTAATCCATCATATTTTTAGGTGCTTATTAGTCATTCATGCTAACCCATTTAAAATTATATAATTTGTCTTTCTAGTAATAAAAGGCAAACATATTCTTTATATAATGTTAGATAAGCTATTTTAAAATGTTACTTGAAAATATTCAAAAAGTTGGGGCACTTGAGAGGCTCAGTGGGTTAAGCCTCTGCCTTCAGCTCAGGTAATGATTTCAGGGTCCTGGGATCGAGCCCCGCATCAGGCTTTCTGCTCATCAGGGAGCCTGCTTCCCCATCTCTCACCTCTCACCTGCTTCTCTGCCTACTTGTGATCTCTGTCAAATAAATGAATAAAATCTTAAAAAATATATTCCAAAAGTTAAAAATAGAATCACCCTACAACCCAGAAGTTTCAGTACTGGATATTTACCCAAAATATACAAAAAAATATTGATTCAAAGGCATTTGTAATCCAATGCTTATAGCAGCATTATCCACAGTGGCCAAATTATAGAAAGAGCTCAAACCCTAGTGTCCATCTAGTGATGAATGGGTAAAGAAGATACATAGACCTATATACCACATAGAGAGAGGTAGATGATAGATAGATAGATGATAGATAGAAAGATGATAGATAGATAGATGGTAGATAGAATAGAATATTATTTAGCCATCAAAAAATTGAATCTTGACATTTGCAACCATGGGGCTAGAGCTGGAGTGTATTATGCTAAGTGATATAAACCAGTCAGAGAAAAACAAATGCCATATGATTTCACTCATTTATGGAATTTAAGAGACAAAACAGGTAAACAACAAGGAAGAAAAAGAAGAGAGAAAAAGATAGGCAAACTATAAAATAGACTCAAGGATAGAGAACAAACTGAAGGTTGCCTGAAAGGAGGTGGGAAGGGAGATGAGTTAAATGGGTGACGGGGAGGGGCACCTGGGTGGCTCAGTGGGTTAAAGCCGCTGCCTTTGGCTCAGGTCATGATCCCAGGGTCGTGGGATCGAGCCCCGCATCGGGCTCTCTGCTCTGCGGACAGCCTGCTTCCTCCTCTCTCTCTGCCTCTCTGCCTACTTGTGATTTCTGTCTATCAAATAAATAAATAAAATCTTTGAAAAAAAAATGGGTGACGGGGATTAATGAGGACACTCATTGTGATGGCCCTGGGTGTTCTATGTAAGTGATGAATTACTAAATTCTACTCCTGAAACCAATATTACACCATATTTAACTAACTAGAATTTAAAGAAACACTTTAAACAAACAAACAAAAATTCTCCCAGTCTGCGGCTTGTCTTTTAATTATTTTAATGACAATTTGTAAATTGTATTGTCTTTTGCTATTTGCAAATGCAATAATTTATTTAATTTCAAGTTCTGATTGTTTGTTGCTAGCATATAAAAATATAACCATTATTTGTATCATAAACTTGTGTATTGTGACCTTGCTAAACGTGTTTCTTATGGTAATTCTGCGGTGTTCTTTGTGATTTGTTACATGCAGGATCATATCTTCTTGCTGTAAATACTGATTTACAATTTTCTTTCCAAACTGGATGACTTTAAATTATTTTGTTGTTCTTATTCTTCTTGTCTTAATGTGCTAGCTAATGTACTGTACACAGTACAATGTAGAATAGAAATGGCAAAAGTTAACATCCTTAGCTTGTTCATTAAATTTGAGAAAGCCTTCAGTCTTTCATCATTAAATACAATGTCAGCAGGGGGATTTGCATAGATGCACTTTACGAAGTGGAGAAATATCCCTTTTATTCCTAGTTCACTGAGGGTTTTATAGTAAATAGATGTGTTATTTTCAAATGACTGGTCAACATCTCTTTGTGTGATCATGTGGTTATTATTTATTCTGTTAATGTGGTATGTTACATTAATTATTTTCAGAAGTTAAACCAACCAAGCATTGGAGATCAATCTTAGTTGTTCAGAGTGTATAATACTACTGTCATGAATGTTATTTGCCATAAGTCACATTGTTGGCATAAACTATCTCATATAGCTTAATTCCTATTATACAAAGGCTTTCTTTTCTTTTTTTATTTGAGTATAGTTGACACACAGTATTAAATTAGTTTCAGGTGTACAACATAGTGATTGGACAACTCTACACATTATGTTGTACTCACGGTAAGAATAGCTCCCATCTGTCACCATACAATACTATTAAAATACCATTGATTATATTCCCTATGCTGTAACTTTATTCCCATTGCTTATTTATTCCATAACTGGAAGGCTGTATTTTCTAATCTGCTTCATCCATTTTGTCTATCCTTCCATTGTACTCCCTTCTGGCAACCATCAGTTTGTTCTCAGAATTTATAGGTCTGATTTTCCTTTTTATTTATTGATATTTTTATTTTTATTTATTTATATTTATATATATGACTTATGTATATATATATATGACTTATGTATATAAATGTATATGACATTTTCTTTAACCATTCATCTATGAATAGATATTTGGATTGCTTGCTTATCTTGGCTACTGAAAATAACATAGCAATAAACATAGATGTGCATATCTTTTTGAATAGTGGTTTAATTTTCTTTAGGTAAAAACCCAGTAGTGGGACTATTGGATCAGATGGTATTTCTATTTTTCATTAATTTTTGAGAAACCCCCATATTGTTTTCCACAGTGGCTGTACCATGCAAAGATGTTCTTATCAACTAGGACATCCCATGGCTTCAGAGGTTATCTCCAGGGAACTTGTCAAACCCATTCCTGAAGAACTTTAGAATGTACAGGGTTTAGGCAACCCAGAACTACTGAGCTAATGCTTTACTGCACAATTTCCAAGTAGCCCAGTAATAAAATATTTTTTTAATAAAAAATATTTACAACTCATGAGATTTAACTTAAAACTCTGAAGGTTATTAAATCAACTTTTATGAAGCCACTTTCTTACAAAATGTCAACTATTGTTGCACTGTCATATAATAAAAGACCTAGTCATAAAAATCATATTCAGTGCCAGGAGAGAATAGTCTATACAAGATTTGAGTGATTTTTAAAAATATTTGACATACATAAACATTTGTTTTTGTATTTATACATAAAACCAGTTTCTACATTCTAAAAAATTCAACATGTGGAATCTATTCTTAATGTATTATTGGCAAGCTTTATCATCATATTATTTTCATTATAAAAAGCAATAGCTAAAAACAGAACTATGTTCTTTGAAATTTATGTACCATGTACTGAATATAATTAAGAATGGGAAAAAATATACATATAATAAAGTGGTAAAAGAGTAACTATTCTTATATATAGTTTTATAATGACATATTTATGCTTTTTTAGTAAATTAAGTCATAATATTAATAGTATATAAAGATGAATCATTTTTCATCATATAGTTCTTATCATTCACACATTTATGTGTCATAAAAATAACAGAAACATTGATAATTTTGTCTACATTGGATACTTACTTAAAATGAGGTTTATATTTATGTCATATAATAATTATTTTGTTAAATTTCTCATTTTTATAGTTTAATGAAATTCACTTACTTGAGAAAAATGTTTTCAATTCTTTTAAAGATTTTATTTCTTTATTTGACAGAGAGAGATCATAAGTAGGCAGAGAGGCAGGCAGAGAAAGAGGGGGAAGCAGTGTCCCCACTGAGCAGAGAGCCCAATGCAGGGCTTGATCCCAGGACCCTGAGACCATGACCTGAGCTGAAGGCAGAGGCTTAACCCAATGAGCCATCCAGGCACGCCAATGTTTTTAATTTTATATGCTCAAGTAATAGACATGTTGAAATGCCATGACTTACTTAATAGTATAAAATCAAACACTATGACAAAGTTATTTTCAATATATATTCACGTGTTTTAGTCTTTGTCCACAATAAAATTATGCATGCTTTCCTTTTAGCTATTCATGTTACATTCAATAGCTCTAATGCATAATAATTTTTTTGCAATCTAAATGCCATCTTCTTCAAAGTAGTATTTTAGTTGACAATATATAATTATTTAGAGCACTCTATTGAAGTACTAATATGTTTGAAAATTTCTAGATGTGCAGATGAAAATTGTCTGTTTAGTTATGCTAATTTCACTAGTCTTCAAGGCTCTAGGATGGAAAAAAAGAAAAACAAAGTTTTTAGGTTATTCTTACTGATGGGACATTATATGGACACTCGAATATATTTCATGGTGGTCATTTTTTTTAAATTGTACTATCAAGGACTGCAAGAGACTCAAAGTGGTTCTACATGGCTGGGGCATGGGATGTGACATGCTGAAGGGAAAAGTGGAAGTAAATGGTGCAAGGGAGATAACAAGTAATGTATTTATGGAAGTCCTTATAAACTACATGATCTACTATTCTCTTTTTCCCCTGGGGGCATTGGGAATTCATATAATATTATGATTGACAGATAATATTTACATATTGGTGGAAAGGGCTAATGTACTTTAAATTGGGGGTAACATATTTGCATATTTGAGTTGGATGAAAATGGTGGATATATGGTCCTAAAAATAGGAGGGGTAAATAGAAGATGATTTAATATTTTTTTCCAACTGTAGAACCATGTAAACAAAACCCATTTGGCTGGTGACATACAATGTAAACTCCATGATAACTGAAATTTCATTTTCTATTGTTAAAGTAATTAAAGAGGCCATTCGACTGAGGTGGATTTAATGCTTTAGTCATCTATGTAAGCAAACAGAAATGTAAACCAGATAAATTCCTCAAGGTAAGAAATTAAAACTTAAGAACAACCAGTCACAAACAGCCAACTAAGCTTTTCCAAATTAAGCAATCAGTTAAGCTTTACTTCTGTCTGCTCTACAAGAATCTTTCCCTTAGATTCTGTTGGCTGAGTGCTCCTAACCATTTTCATTTTGGCACTGCCAGATTCAAGTCCGTGTTTGCTCAAATAAATTCCTCAAAATTTTAATGTACAATTTATCTTGTAACACTATTCTCTTTATCATCAGTCTCCATGGTACCTGACACACATGCACACAATAAAATTTTGAATAAAGTAATGAAAATGGTGATCATTTGAAGCTGCATAATACTATGGTATCTAAGGTTTGGTTTTTAAGGAGATAGTGAAGAAAAGAGGTTGAAAGGAAGGTAGTCGATGTTAAAACACTTATTTAAATGTTAAATACACTTTAAAGAACACAAAGTAGAATATGCCAAATAAAGGAAAATGTTGATATGAATAGAAATATCTTTGCAGGGGCACCTGGATACCTCCATGGGTTAAGCCTCTGCCTTCAGCTCAGGTCATGATCTCAGGGTCCTGGGATGGAGCCCCACGTTGGGCTCTCTGTTCTGCAGGGAGCCTGCTTCCCCTTCTTTCTCTGCTTGCCTCTTTGCCTACTTGTGATCTCTGTCTGTCAAATAAATAAAATCTTAAAAAAAAAAAGAAATATCATTGCATCTTTAACATAGTGATTCTGATTTGCAAATGAACACATAACAAGAAATTGGAGAGCATAAAAATAAGGCCTAGAAAGCCATGGTCAGGTTAGGTAAATTAATTATGTTTAGAATATTTAACATAGAATGTTGGATTTGTTTATAAATATTTTTCAGAAATTCATAATTTCTGGTATACTACACTTAACAGGAAATCTTTTAAGTATTCATATCTTCTCCATTTCCATAATTTATTTTTATCCATTTTCATTTTCAGTTACTTTTATTGCTAGTGGAGTAAATGTAGCATTTGTAGAAATTTAAAATTGTTGGGAAGAACTGAACATTTTGCTCTGACATAGAATAAGTGTCACATTTATAATTCTTAACATTTATTTCAGACCCTGAAGGAATTATGATAAAATATATAGAACTTATTTTTTATAAAAATGTTTAAAATATGAATATTTAATGGCAGGGTACTAATAGAAATTACATTTAAGGACATTAAAATTCCAGAGACTAAGATAGGCTATGCTTTTGATACAATTGGACCATTTAGATGGATACTACCATCAAAACTGATATCTTTATGATTTTTTTTTTTCATTTGTTCTCATTGGCAATTTTCCTCAAGATTCAAATCTCATGGTCATGTCATGTAAACTCTTTGGTGATAGTCACATTTCTAGGTCGTGTTTATATTCAACTAAAATTACCATGTGCTAGTTTGTCTAGGGCAAACTCGGTTTATGCCTACCATCCAAAATTAATTGATTAGCAGTGGCCCACTTTCATTTCCAAATCTCCTAATTTCAACTGTAGCTTTATAAAATATATTGTCACCCAATCTTTTATCTTTACTACTTACTTGTTTGTTTATTCATTTATTGTTATGTTCAGTATATATATAACATATAGTATATCATTAGTTTTTGATACTGTGTTCAACGATTCATTAGTTGTGTATAACATCCAATGCTTATCATACAAAGAATTTTCCCAAGATGCTCTAAGTCTGAGTTGGGGGATAGAGAGAAGAAGAGAGAAAGAGAGAGAAAAGAATGTGTAGATGAAGAAATTAACTTAAAATGGAGTAAGTTAGTAATGAAAGAGTACTTTACTGGGTTACTGAGTCAGAAACAATATTGCACCACTAAATTATAAATTAAAATACTGAGATTTTTATTATTATGAAATCACCAAGATAATGCTGCATAGTGACAGAATTAGATCAACAAATCAGATATAAAATGGCAAATTCAGTATTCTGCACACTGTCTCACTAAGTAATCTAGGTTCCACTGAAATTTAGATAATTGAAATTTTGATATATTTTTATCCTATGTTTCTTTTTTTATAAATAAGTTCCTGAACCACTGGATTCAGTGGTTCTAAATCACTGGATTCAGAACCTTGAAGTATCTTTTAATAAGAAAACACACACATACAAACACATAAACTGTTATATAGCATAAACAGTTCATTTTCTTTCGTTATTATATATACTGTTTCTTTCTTCTTCTATGTCTTATTTATTGATCTTATTTATTACATTTATTTTAACAAAGAATAAATAATTACCATTAATTGCTATTATACGGTCTACTGGATATTTCTTTAGAAGTGAATGGTATGCCTTGTGTATTATGCATGCTTTTATATCCCCAGCTAGGTTATGAGTTTCTGGAATTTGAAGTAATGTAGTTATTCAGATTTCTATCTCCTGATATTTATGAGAACATACACTATTTAATAAGAATGTAAGAATGTGGGGTGCTTGGATGGTTCAGTTAGTTAAGCATCTGCCTTTGGCTCACTTCATGATCTCAAGGTTTTGGGATTGAGCCCTGCATCAGGCTGTCCACTCAGCGGAGTCTCTTTCTCCCTCTCATTCTGTGATCGTTCTCACTTTTGTTCTCTCTCTAATAAATAAAATCTTTAAAAAATACAAAAATGTCTATTATCCTAGTTGCCATATTCACAGCAATGCAATTATTTGATAAAGTAAGTCCAAGTCATGGACTTTTTTTTTTTTTGGTTAAAAATTCTCTTTGTTCTTTAATAATTAATTATTTAAGATATTTATAGTATTCTTGTTTATTTGCAGGTATTCCTAACAAAGCTAATTCTTTGTTTTCCTGTTCCTGTAAAAACAGGCTCAATCTGTATGAAGAATGCTATAATTTTGTGTTTAATGAGAATGTTGTCTTATTTTGGATGTATTAAAATTCAATCAAACACAAATATTTTAGCACATCATGTTTTTATTTGAGGTGTGAATATTTTAAAAATTGCCACATAGTAACATGAGACATTTGTAAGTTGGCTGGTATAGATTTAAGCTTTTTCATCTGTCAGATTTTTTATTCTTGCTAATTCTGGCACAGCTAAAGAAAATTAATAGGTTTATAATTTAGCTGAATGGAATCTAATGAACCAGATTTTACCATCAATAGTTTCACAAAAGTAATTCAATCAAATACATATATAGTAAGAAATAAATGGTTTGGAGTTAATCAATTGAGTTCAAAATGAATTATTTCTACATTTATATTCTTGTTACCTATTTAGACTTAGTGTTGCTTCTTGGTTACTTCCCATCCTAATGTACTATGTTATTAGTTATGCTGAAGGTCATTTATATTTTCCCACTGAAATAGGAAGAAGTTGGAAGCAAAAGAAAGAGAAGAAAATGAAGAGAGAAAAAAGTCTTTAAATTGATGAGAGGTCTAGTCATCAATGAGCTGGAAAAGAAAAAAAAACACAGGGGGAAGAAAAATTATTATTTATTTGTCATAATGACCTTTAGTATAATGGCTAAGGAGGAGTAAAAGTAACTTCATAAAATCAGAGTGCTCCAAATGCCAACAATGAGGCATAAACATAAAATGTACAATGTGAGCCTCTCCAAGTCAGAGGCAAAGCATTCATTGTTTCTCCTCCTCCTCCTTCTCCTCCCTCTCCCTTTCCCCCTTCTCCTTCTTTTTCTGGTTCCTGATACTCAGAAATTATGTTACTAAGAGATCATCTCATTTAATTCCAAAAGCAATCTTATGAATCTGTAGCTGTTGTCTATCAAAAATAAAGAAAATTGAGCTTAAAGAAAAAAAACAAAAACAAAAACAAAACTAATGTGTGTGATGTCCACAACTGAAGAGCTAAAGAGCCAGACTATTTGACTCTAAAATATGGATGTTTCAGGGCAGTTCTTTTTTTTTTTTTAAGATTTATTTATTTGTTTGTTTGTTTGTTTGTTTGTTTATTTGAGAGAGAGAGAGAGAGAGCATGTGTGTGACAGGGACAGGCAGAAGGAGAGGCAGAGGAAGAGAATCTCAAGCAGACTCCCCACTAAGTGCAGAGTTGGACAAGGGGCTCAGTCTCATAACTCTGAGATAATTACCTGAGCCGAAATCAAGAGTAAGAGGCTTACTTGATGGCCACGCTCAGGACAGCTCTTTTTACGCTATCCCAAGGAGGTTCTAACCATGGAAAAATAATTTTCTCTGACTATGATATGTCTTAGTTATTATTCAAAGATTTTTCTACTTGCCTCATGCATCAACGTGATTTGAGGGTTTTTGGTTGTTGTTGTTGTTGCTGTTTTTAAATTTAGATTACTCTAGAGCTACATCAGAGAAGTAATCAATCTTTCCAGGGATGTTTCATCAACACCATGCAGCACATCTTCATACTAAGCAGTTGGCCAAAGAAACCTGGAATTTGCCTTCCCTTTAAGAGAGCTCTAAAATCATCACATCCTGTGCACTTATTTTAAAGTCATGATGTAGGGGCACCTGGGTGGCTCAGTGGGTTAAGCCTCTGCTTTCAGCTCAGGTCATGATCCCAGGGCCCTGGGATCAAGTCCTGCATCGGGGTCTCTGCTCAGCAAGGAGTCTGCTTCCCCCCTCTCTCTGCCTGCCTCTCTGCCTACTTGTGATCTCTGTATGTCAAATAAATAAATAAAATCTTTAAAAAATAAATTAAGTCATGATGTATTTGAAATGTGCTTGTGCTTAGATTATTATAGTCCCTTTGCCATTTAGTCTAGTTTTAAATCAATTACTTTGAAATTTGCTTATAGATTCTATTGCTCTGATAGCAATTTATATTATTTTACCTAACTCTTAAAAGTTTTAGCAGTTCCATTCTCTAATTTTCATTTTCCACTGACATCACTGGTTTCAAAATATAAATTTCATATTTTTTTTCTATTTCTCATTAGGGCCTACATAATAACACCACACTCTTTAACCCTTATTTATTACTATTAATACTTTTTTAATTTCAATATTAGTATGATAGTCAAAAAGGGTATAAGACTATTTCCAAAGAGTTAGAAAATGTCAGCAGCATATTGAACAAATAATGACATCAAGAATATCTTTAAATATGAAAAAAACAGAAAGAAAAGACAAATGAATGTCACTATATATTGAAATGCAGAATATACACAAAATTTGATAAAGTAAATTTATTTCTAGATTGCTATTCTTCAGAAATAATTGGAGTGTACAGAGATAGTCATGTGCAAATAAGGGAAGAGAGCACTGTTTGTAACAACTAAATCTTTGAAAGTAGTCTAAGAGATTTACAACCAATAGGGAATTGAGTTTGTATATTATAGAATACATATTCTATGGAATAATATGAAATTTCAAAAAGAGCAAGGCAGAGAAAAAGGTACTGGTAAGGGAAAGTTTCCAAAACATTGTTAATTGAAAAGTAAATTCATGTGTGTTTGTGT
>RCUC01136878.1:0-10186 GCA_003697995.1 Taxidea taxus jeffersonii
GAAAATGAGAAAAGGAAAACCCAGATTTCTTTTTATTTTCTTAAGATTTTATTTATTTATTTTAGAGTGAGAGTGAGTGGGAATAGGGGAAGGAGTGGGACAGAGGCAGAGGTAGAGAGAATCTCAAGCAGATTCTATACTGAGCTCAGAGCCCAACATGAGGTTCGATCCCATGATCCTGAGCTCATGACATGAGCCAAAATCAAGATTCGAGGGCTTAACTGACTGAGCCACCCAGATACCCCAGAAAAGCATAGATTTCTTAAAGGAAGAGAGGACATTGACTGTAGACTCTCATTTGAAGGAAATTCGGATCAGCTCATAACAAGGAGTTATACAAGATCCAACCTGAGGGTCAACAGTCAAATCCCAGGTGAACAACTCTCCCCACTGTGACCCTGGTTCTGAGGTCTCCCTGCAGGTGACAGAAGGATGTAATGAGCCTTGGTACTAGACAGAGAGGAGTTGAGTGATGCTTTCCCTGGAGGAGTCATGCTAACTGTCCCTCCATTGGCAGCAGGAAGTAGGAACAGTAGGCATTGAAATGACAGCAGTGGTCGCAACAACAAACTATGTTAAGTGATGACAAATTCTGTACAGATGTTGACATACCGTAAATACTGAGAAAAGAGAAATATTAATTGCATTCAAATGCAAACACAGAGATTTAGAACCATTATGACAGAGTGGCAGGGAAGGCTGGGAGATGTCCCACTGGACTATGAAAGATAAGTGTGGACCCTCCCTCAATTGGACCTCTCTATACAGTTTTCATCCTACCAAAAAAAGTGGAACAGGTGGGCTGGTCTTTGAAAGAATCAGCATTCCCACACATCAATGATCATGAAAGATCACTGATGGAATAAAGATCTTCTCTCTGAGTTGGTTATGCATGCGAAAGCCATTCCTGCATCACATATGCTCTCTCAGCCGTGTGCTTCCCCTAGTTTGGGTTCCAGGCCAGTGTCAGGTGTCACAGTTAGTTGCCATGTGTCTTGAGCCACATTTAATCTGTAACATTTCCACAGTCTCTGTATCTTAGGTCTCTGAAATTTTTTTTAGCATTGACATTCTTTTATTTTATCTTATTTTTAATTTAATTTTTTTCATTGTTCCAAAATTCTATGTTGATGCACCACACCCAGTGCTCCATGCAGTGTATTCTCTCCATAATACCCACCACCAGTCTCACCCAACCCCCCACCCTTTTCCCCATCTAAGTTTGTATCTCAGAGTCCACAGTATCTCATGGTTCATCTCCTCCTCCGATTTCCCCCAAATCGCTTTTCCTCTCCATCCCCCAATGCCCCCCATGTTATTCCTTATGCTCCATAAGTAAGTGAAACCATATGATAATTGACTCTCTCTGCTTGACATATACAATGGAGTATTATGCCTCCATCAGAAAGGATGAATACCCAACTTTTGTATCAACATGGACAGGACTGGAAGAAATGATGCTGAGTGAAATAAGTCAAGGTTTTTGAAAGTTTTGAAGAAATCAGCATCTCTTTTTAATTTTTCCTTCTAAGTAGACATCATTTTTTGGGACAGTTTTAGATTCACAGAAGAAAGTGAGCAGAAAGCAGAATTCTTATAAACCCCGTGTCCCCATGCCCACCCCCGCACAGTCTCCCCCCACTGTCAATATTCTACACTAGAGCAGTACATTTGTTACAAATGATGGACCTACATTGACACATCACCCAAAGTCCATAGAATCCATTAGGGTTCAATCTTGGTGCTGTATATGTGTATGTAACTCGGGTTTTTACTCTTGTTAATCTATCTTTTGTCAGTTTAATTTGTACATTCCCTGTCTCTGAACCTAAGAGGGTGAAGGAAAAAGTTTCTTCCTTCCCTCTGTTTCCTCCACCTAGTCCATAAACACATGTCCAGGTTGAACCCTGGATCTTCACAACATTACCTGTGTGTGCATTTGCTCACTCTTGTAGTACATCTAACATAGTTTGAGATTTGTTTTGCTCATACCACTATAATGAACAAGACTACTCAAAAAGTTTGGGATGTATTTGCAGTTTTTCGCTTACCTCTACACTACCCTGCTGAAAACTGATGTTTTACACCTAAAGCATAAAATCAGAGATAATGAAAGTACTGGTGTTTAGTAAGTGTGCCATATAGCAATGCATAAGCAACACCATGTTGTTAGCCGTACACTATACTGTGTCATTGAGGCTCCATTTCAGGCCCGTGCTTTTTCTCACTACATGATGTTCCACAAAGTCACAAATGAAGTAAGTGGGCATAGAGTCAGGAGCAGAAAGTGTTTTGGAGACTGAGATGATAGCATGCAGATAAGCAGTCATATATATTTGGCCATCCCAGAGACAGCCCTCTTCTCTTTCCATAGTCTCGTCATTGGACAGGATGAATTGATTACAAAGGCGATCCTCTCAAGGGGCTGGAAGGTCAGTGAAAGTCCAGGACAAACCCCAGACCTCCCTGACTTGCTCTTATACCCAGTCTAAATATTTTTCATTGGAAGAGAGTATTTTCTGAAACTTGATCCATCAACAAGCACTCAGAAATGTTAAACAGAAACTACATTGTTCACTGAGAACTTAAGCCAATAATGATTTCATTCTTCAGCTGTAACCCCAGTCATCTGAGCTGGCTGACCAAGTTCCAGGTCTGAAATGCTATCCGCAATGGTCCATTTTTCTGAGGCCTGGGGATATCCGGGAGATTTAAAGCTGTCTTGAGGCAACTTCCCCCAGGAGCCTAACAGGAATTGAAGGCTCTTAAGAGGCAGTTTCGGAGATAGGGCAAGACGGGGGACTGCAGATAAGACACCTCCTACTCTGGATCTACCCCCTTCTTCTTTCTGGCCACTCTACTGTCTACCACACAGAAGGTAGTAGCCAAAGGCAACATTTAGGTGCAAGGTAAGCTGCATTGTTTAGACCCCTCTCCCTCCAGCCTTCATTCACTCCCTTTGCTTCCTCTTTATAAACTTGTCTGTCCCAAATTTCCTCTGGGGAGACTCAGGTACAGCCATGTTTCCCACCATCGTCCCTATGAGTTATGCTCAGTTGTACATTATTATCCCAAGGCTCTCTTGGAGGCACTGCTTTGAATGTCTCAGTGCCTTCTGTAAAAGTGCTTTCTATAAAAATAGAAGTTAGGTTGCCTGGGTGGGTCAGTCGGTTAAGTGTCTGCCTTTGGGTCAGGTCGTGATCCCAGGGTCATGGGATCAGGCCCCACATCTCAGGCTCCCTGC
Source organism: Taxidea taxus jeffersonii (assembly GCA_003697995.1). NCBI lineage: Eukaryota > Metazoa > Chordata > Mammalia > Carnivora > Mustelidae > Taxidea > Taxidea taxus. The sequence continues at coordinate 3,245 of RCUC01136878.1, forward strand.
TCATCAGGGAACCTGATTCTCCCTCTCCCTCTGATGCTCCTCCTGCTTATTCTCTCTATCTGTCAAATAAATCAATAAAATCTTAAAAAAATAAAGATAGAATTTAGAGATCGTCAGTCTATGCCTCCCTCCCAATCAGAAACTTTAATCGCTGTCACCTCTACTAAATCAGAATTAAAACTGAACTTTTAATTTTGACTCATGAAGGAACAATATCAGTAGTGGTAATAATAATATTAAAATTCTATTAGGGCTTACTATGTGTTTTCAATAGGGTGACCATATAATTTACTGTCTGAATTGAGATACTTTTGGGAGTGAAGAGGGACATTATTATTTATTAGTCAAGAGAATGAGCATAAATAGATATGGCCCTGGGCCAACAGGGGCATATATATGGTTTCACAGCTATGAACCAGTTTCTTGTTATTAAGCTTACATGGTAGAGGGCTAAAGGACCTCTCCATGGTCTCTCCTGTAAGGGCACTAATCCCATTCACCAGTGCTCCACCTTCATGACATAATCACTTCTCAAAGGCCTCACCTCTAGATACCATCCCACTGAGACTTAGGTTTTAATATACAAATTTGGGATAGGGGTGGGGAAACAAACATTCAGTCTATAGCATCTTAGAATAAGGTATTTTAATTATTCCTAGTTTACAGATGAGGAAACAAATACAGAAGTTGATATATTACTGATCTTTAAAATCATAATGCAGGAATTTGGGGTATTAATTGGCTCTCATCCAGAAAAATGCCAGGTGGTGTTGTAGGAATAATTAAAAAGGTGAACTGATTCCACACTCCCTGTCCAAACACACTCCAGTCGCTATGCATTTAGATTCTCTTTTATTAGTGCTTTGCCAATCATCCAGCTTATGTGTTTTATAGATAATGAAACTGAGGTCCAGAGAGGTGATAAAATTTTCCTGAACATAACATACCAGCCATGAAGCTGCAACTAATACATATGGTCTCCTAACTCTACAGGCTCTAGTCAAATTCTCAAGAGCAGTTTATGGAAATGAATATCACATTGTATGTGCATAAAGAAATGACAACTGTGATGTATGTCAAACTACTTGAAAAAAATTTTGAGAGATTGATATCACATTTTAATCTGTGTAATGAAGATAAATACTGCAACTGTGATTTAATGTATGGGAAATGAGGTCTCTCAGTAATGGGTCACAGACTCATTCTACACTGGATAGCTTTTCCCGTGACCTAGAGGACAACCGAGATGATGCAGACATTCTCAGAACCCTGTTTTAAAACAGGGGTTTGAGGCAAACAAGACTCAAGTCTCACTCCTTGGAGAAAATCCCATTGCTGGAAGGGACATTCTTCTGCTGTTCATGTTCTTAGTCAACTTCACTGTATCTCAGCTGCATCCTTTTCCTTGTCGGGTACCTACCTCCCCCTTTCCACCATCCTCACAGACAAGACAGTCTCCTGTTCCTCTACCCATGTCAGCCTCCTTCCTGGGTATATGCTCTATCTCTGTGCTGTATTTTCAGTGTCTTCTCCTGTACTGACTCTTTCCTCAAGATGTGCAAACCTTCATGTCACCTCTCCAGTCACCCACATCACACTAGTGCACAGATTTGCTCCATCTCCTCATTGTCAGCCTCCTTAATAACTCCATTTCTTTGTCTCTGACTTTCTCTTTAATATATTCAAATAAGGGTGCTCTGAAAGAACTCCAGCAAATACTCCATTGAACTCCTGATTATTACATCTCATCATTTAATAAAATATTTCCTTCTTAAACATTTTTAAAAAATGTAAGATATATATATCTTATATATAAATAATGTCATGTATATATCAATGTACACATAGTGTGTGTATACTCTCTCTACACATATGCACATAGACAGAAAGAGAAAGAGAGAGTGTTCATCTTTTCCCCTCTATCAGTCTTATTTTTTAACTGGAGCATTTAGTCCATTTATATAATATAATTATTCACTTTTATCCTCCTCAGTGAATATCTCCTATCTTATTTTGCCTTTTCTATGTGTCTCATTTGTCTGGCATTTCTATTTCCTATCCTTTCTCTCTTCTTTTGGATTATGGGTGTTTTTGTCTCTCATTCTGCGACAGCCTTTAAAGCTGTTCACAAATACTTCTCTTGTTCTGGGCACTTAGAAGGATCCTATTTCTCTGTCCCTCGTACTTAAATGTTAACATGAGGCTTTCTCTGGTCAATGAAGTGTGAATAGAAGTGACATGTGACCACTCCAGCAGAAGGGTTAAGAGTTGTCCCGTGAGGTGTGTGTGTGTGTGTGTGTGTGTGTGTGTGTGTTTAAAGATTGTGTTTATTAACTTGGAAAGCGATTGAGTGGTTAGAAGGCAGAGAGGGAGGGAGAGAGGGAATCCCAAGCAGGCTCCATGCTCAGCCTGGAGTCCAGCTTAGGGCTTGATCTCACAACCCGAGATCATGACCTGTGCCAATGCCATGAGCAGGCTGCTTAGCTGACTCAGCCACCTGGGCATCCCAGTGCTATGTTGTTTTTTCTCTGCCTCTGTGATTATGACAGTGTGTGTCAAGATGAAGCCTGTGTCAGCCTGTTTTTCCAAGTGACTACAGCAGGCAGAGCCCCTTGGCTGGACCAGGATAGACACATAGTGGAAAATGAGTAAGAAACTTTAAACTACTGAAAGTTCGAGATTGTTTGTTTCTGCAGCACAACCTAGATTATCCTAACTGATCCACATTCTACTTACTCCCTCTGCTAGTTTGGAGTTCAAACTCTGTGTTTCAAATCTTTTCATTGATTACCTGAGAAATTCTCAAATGCATAGTAAACATAGACAGGTCTAATCAGTACTTTTAGTCATCTCTTGAACACTTGGCAATTCACATCACTTCCAAGTTATGTTCCTGATGTCTATTTTAATTTTATCTTCTTAACTCAACAACACATTATTGCTTTATACAGTCAAGGCATTTTTAAAAAAGATTATTCATTTATTTATTTGACAGAGAGAGAGAGGAAGTGATCACAAGTAGGCAGAGAGGCAGGCAGAGAGAGAAGGGGGGAAGCAGGCCTCCTGCTGAGCAGAGAGCCCGATCGATGTGGGGCTGGACCTAGGACCCTGGGATCATGACCTGAGCCAAAGGCAGAGGCTTTAACCCACTGAGCTATCCAGGCTCAAGACATCTTTGATTTGTTCACATATTTATTATCATCTTTTTTTTTTAATTCCTTACTGAATTTCAGACTTTCATTGAAAGCTTTTCTCGGTAACCTGAAATCCATGCTTAGAGTTTTTTTAGTGGAGGGCTGCTTTAATGAAGTTATAAACTCCATTAGGTTTTGTTTTATTTTATTGTTTTGTCAGTAGATGCCTTATTTTATCTTCATTCCCAAGTGCCAAGGTAAATAATTCTATGTTGGTGTGTTGAGAAATCGGAGCTAGTGTATTCAATTAAGATTATGACGTGCTGAAGAGGGGACAAGCCATCCATCCACATGGTCAGCATTCCAGTTACCACTTTGGGGGGTGAAAAACCCAGGGCGCCATTTCAGGACATGGACACAGAAGCAAAGTCATAAGATTTCTTACTTACAGTTTCCAGAAATGGGGAGATGGAGAGTTGTGGGGAGAGGATGAATTAATGGCACAATGAACCAGAGGAAGGCACAGTCCTCTGTCCCCGGTCAGAAGCAAGCATGAGGGAGAGAGCAAGGTAACAACTACCTATTCCTTAAGAAGTGGTTGATGTAGAGGTCACTAGCTTTTCACCTGCTCAGCTCTAAGTGGTTATTTTATTTTATCTTTGAGAGGTAGGGGAGGAAGGGCAGAGGGACAGGGACAGGGAATCTTAAGCAGACTGCCTGGTGACAAGGAGGAGCCTGATGGTGAGTTAAATCCCAAGACCCTGAGATCATGATCTGAGCTGAAATCAATGCTGTATGCCTAACCAACTGAGGCACCAGGCGTCCCTCAGAGATTCTCTTGCCTGAATAAAAGCAATCTTCTGAGAGTGAAACTGCCCTAAATCTCCACTGGGGAAGTTTTACAGACTGGAAGAGCACAGGCCACTCACACCTACATAAGCAAACATGATCACAAACTGTCTTACTTCCCACTTGTTCCCTAAAAGTTCATTTATGTCCCCCCAAAACACAAAAAGAAGGCCCCATTTATATCCTATTTTCCTCCCTTCCTTCCCCTATGAAGTTAATCTAGAAACCTCTATCCCTTGCTGTTCAGGGAGCCACTTCTTTGAGCTCCGACAGAGGTGTGCAATAAACCTTGTCTATTTTCCTGTCAGTTTTTTTTTTTTTTTTCTGGGACGTTACAGGCTCTCTGACATGAACCTAAGTGGTTAGGGAAAGTTTTCCTCCCGACACCACTCCAGAGGATATGCGGACAAAGAAACAGACCAAACCTGGGTGAAGGGTAGGGTGCTGGGCAAATTACGGAAACATTAAAGTAAAAGCTCACATCATACCATATCATCCTCACCCCACTGGCACTTTCCAATTCATACTTGTTAGCAAGTCATGCCGACTTCACGAAGGAGTTCTTGGATAACATGTGGCAACATAATAAAAACGCTTCCCTTTAAAGAATTCTGTTCTTTCTACTAAGGTTCTTCTCTTCTCTCCTCTTCCCCTTTCTTCCTTTCCTCAGGGCTTCAAAACTGCCTACTTTTTTCAGTTCAGGTTTAAAAAAAAAAAAAAGCCTGGGAGGTCCTTTACTTCCCCCCTACTTTCTTAGGAAGTCAGAGATGGCTCCATGTCAGTGACTCAGATTCTTTATGGAGGATGTATGTCAGCAGCACCCTGTGTGAGCTTTCCAAGGACCTCTCCAAACCCTCTGCCCATCTTACCTTATTTTGTCCTCATAATAAACCTAAGATGTTCATATCATCATCCCCATTTCAGGGCTGAGGAAACAGAGGAACAGGGAAGGAAATTCAGTTCTGGAATTTGCCCAGCTCCTCAGATGCTAAATCAGAATTTGGACTGAGACCATCTAAACCAGAGCAAGGAGGGAATTATGAGTATTCTCATTCCAGGGGAATGGAAATTGTCACCCAGAAAAGAAAGGTCTCTTTTTATGAGGTGTGAAATCATATAAAAATTCTGGGCATGAAAGACTCCATCTTGAAGCTCCATTTCCCCTTCTAATGAAGTTTTGAACTGGGCAGAAAGACCTTTTGAACTGGCCAGACACAGTAATTGTTTTATAATCAGTTTCATATAAAGTCAATGGGACACCTGGCATCTGGGTCATAAAACTGCCAGTGTGGCCTTCTGATGACAGATGAGTAATTCATGCATATCAGGAATCGTGTGGTAACACCAATGCATTAATCAACCCAAGTGTAAATCAGCAGGGCTCAGTCTGTCAGAGCCTTCTGCTTCCTGATGCAAGTCAGGTACTTGTCCCCCACCCTTTATCCCCAACACCTTCCTCTTCCTGTGCAGGAGGGCGCTTCTGGGGCATTGCTCAAAAAAGCGCAATCCTGAGACTTCCCAGTAAAGTCTTTTGTTCTTTTTCAGTTTTCCCTCTCTTTCTCAGTTGACAGAGGGAAATCTCTGTTAAGAAATATGGTGTTCTCTATTTTTTCTCCAAGAGGATTTGGGTGGGGTGTTTTTTGTTTTTTGTTTTTTTTTATAGGTAGTTTGCAATCCCAGCATGGGGCTCAAACCTGCAACCACGAGATTAAGAGTCCCATGCCCTGGTGACTAAGCCAGCCTGACATCCCTTGGGGATTTGGTTTGACTTTAGTTCCTCTCCTCCACTCTGACCTTCCAGGAGCGGTAGCTGTGGCGAAGAACTGCTGCACACCCACCTTCCACATGCAGGAGAGCTGAAGTGCCAGCACTCTGGAGGTTGCAGGTCTCCTCCTCCTCCCTGCCGGGGCACTGCCCAAGCCCCCCCCCTCCATCCCCCCCCAACCCCCAGACCTCAGGTCCTTGCAGCCTTCCATTGGGGGCAGCTGGATGCCCACACCCTGCCCCCACCCCGAAAAGGTGTTGTTGGAATTCCAGCCATGCCAGGATCCCTGGGGAGACAGAGGACCTCCTTTCCCTGCTGCTCTTGGGATTCCATGTTTATGTGTCCTTTGCAAACTTTCAAGAGCTATTTGTTAAGAATGGCCCCCTGAGATATGGACTTTGCTGGGATTCAGACATCAATACCATTGTGGCCAACATTCACCCTTCCCAGCAGTCCTGAAAAAAAAAAGTAGTGTGGATGGTTCCCTACAATATCCTTCCTCACAAGGTGCTTGGTTCCCACTAAAGTGAAACCAAGATGCTCCTCCCACCTATCTTTTCTTGGAAGCCAAGCCCCTTTGTAATCTGTATAAGATTCCCTCCCCAGGGATCCGGGGATCAGAGACTGGCCTTCTGCTCTGTCCTAGAGACCAAGCTAGAGACCCAGGTCAGTGGCTCAAGAGGAGGTCTCAGGGACTCCTTCTACTTCTGTGTTAGATTGGAGGGACCGGGGTGGCTGAGGTTAGCACCTGAAAAAGCTTGCGCTGGACCAATATGGAGATGGATCATGTGGGCTGCCGGGAACCAAAGGCACTGGGGGAGGGAAGCATCACTCTTAGGAATACAATGGCATCCCTCTATGATGCTGGTGTTAGGCACTGGGCTGTTGCCCTTGTGTTGGAGGACAACAGGCCTCTCTCTCTCTATCATGATCCTGGAGGTCATGTGGTATTTCAGGGATGCAGTTTAGTTCATGGTTTATTCAAAATGATTTTCAAATAAGCCCCTTGAGCACTGGGTAAAAATGTATTTGTTTTTTAAATATATTTTATTAATTGTTTTAAAGATTTTATTTATTTATTTGACATCGAACCACAGAAAGCACAAGCAGAGGGGGCAGCAGAGGGGGAGGGAGAAGCAGGCTCTGCATTGAGCAGGGAGCTGGGCTCGAGGTGGGGCTTGATCCCAGGACACC
>ML103408.1:0-20881 GCA_003697995.1 Taxidea taxus jeffersonii
GGGGGGGGGGGATGGGGAACCACCTTAAAGTCAGTCTGAGACCATGGATTAATCAGACACCTTAGTCTAGGTACCTGATTACTATGTAATCACACCTCCACAAACCCTCCAAAAATTTAGGACCCTGCTCACCAAGTAAAAATATATTTGAGTGGATTAACAATATTCTATCCAATCTGGAGTCATGGAAATCCACAAAGGAGAGTTGTCTAATGAAATTAGTCATGAGTTTGGCTTTCTGGAACATTTGTGACCTGGTGATAGTGCACTTTTTAATGTAAAAAGCCACTCAACAGTGGACTGAGGGTCAAGGAATATATGATCAAACTGCCACACTCATTACCACTGACAAGAATCTGATATTAACCATTGGAACAGTTGCCTCAAAAGTCTATTGAAAAAAAGATTCCTGGGAAATTCTACTTGTAAGAAAATGGAGTAGACATAATTTTCCTTATTTCCACTGCCAGTACAACTAAAAATCCTGACTTAATATCTGGAATGCCTTGTTTTATTGTGCTTTGCTTTGTTGTGCTTCTCAGATATTGTGGGGTTTGGGTTGTTTTGTTTTTTTTTTTCAAGTTGAAGTTGTGGCAACCCTGTGTTGAACAAGCCTAGTGGTGCCATTTTTTCAAATAGCATTTGCTCACTCTTTGTCTCTAGGTCACATTTTGGTAACTCTCAAAATATTTCAAACTTTTTCATTATTGTATTTGTGATGGTGATCTGTGATCAGTGATTATGACTTGCTGAAAGCTCAGATGGTAGCATTTTTTAGCAACAAAGAACTTTTTAATTAAGGTATGTACATCATTTTTTAGACATAATGTTATTTCATAGTTAATAGACTATAGTATAGTGTAAATATAACTTTTATATGCACTGGGAAACCAAAAGATTCATTTGACTCACTTTATTTTAATATTCATTTTATTGCAGTGGTCTGGAACTGAACCAGCAATATCTCCAAGGTATGCTTGTATGTATAAGCATATGAAGACTTTGAAAGTTTGCAAAAAGCTGGTAGACAAGCTAATAATCTAGGGACCCGAGGAATGACATGATGGTGAGTTCCCTGGGTTTTCTTTTTGTCTCATTGTCTCAGACTTGGAAAACTACAGACAAATTTCCCTCATGAACATAGATACAAAAATCCTTAAAATGTTAGCAAATAGAATGCAGCAATATATAAACATAACTAGCTATACACCAGGACCAAGTGGGTTTTTTCCCCAAGGATGTTTAATATTCAATCAGTGTAATCCATGATATTAACAGCCTAAAGAAGAAGCCTAAAAATCACACAGATATATCAGTGAATACAGAACAAACATGTCACAAAATTCAGTACCATAAAAATGCTCAGAAACAGAGAAATAGAGAGGAATGTCCACAATTTGTCCCATAGAAAAACCTACTGCTAATATTACACTTAATGTAAAAGGCTAGGTGTTTTCCATATATATGTTGTGACTTTATTTCTATAAAATCCTTTGCAATGACAAAATTATAGAAAGGGAGAACAGCTTCATGATTGTCAGGGGTTAAGGAGATGAGAAGTGGGACTGGGGAGGGAAATGAGTATGGCTATTAAAAGGCAACTCGAGGGATCCTGTGGTGATGGGTATGTTCTGTAGCTTGACTGTATCCATGGCATATTGTGCTATAATTTTGCAAAATGTTACCATTGAGGAAAACTGCAAATGGTACATGAGCTTTCTCTGTATTATATCTTATAACTGTATGTGCATCCACAATGATCACAAAATAAAAAGCTTAATTAAAAAAATATTTTTGACTTTACCTCCCTCACCTCCTTCTGGTCAACCTAGTGAAGCAGTTTGGTCACTGAGCAAAAATGCAGCTCTCTCCAGTAAGAGATAATGTCCTCACAACCATTTCCTGGGTCATGTTTGGGATGGAAGGGGTGGAGGGTGATACAGAAGTATTTTGAAAATTCAGAAGTCTGCCCTGGCCATTCTCGGGCACAAATGTTTCACTCTTTCCCCTAATGGCAACACTAGGCCATCTAGGTTGGTACAGCTTCCAGGTGCAGACTGGCCAAAAGAGGGTCTGGAGGATTCAAATTTCATTCTGGTTCAGCCACCTGTTTTCTCTTGTTGTATTGACATGGTCCTAGATCATAAGAATAATGAACACTTGTTGAGTACAGTGCTCACTGAGTCTCCCATGCAGGCCCAACTGGAGGACATAAGGGATCTCTCTGTAAGTTTTATTAAGATGTGTTTTTCCTTCTTGCACCTGACCATCTAGACAAAAGATGTAGGAATGAAGAGGGTATGATTAGGAAAGAGGTAAGGTTATAGCTACTGTAAGGGACACACTGATTTTGTAGAGACAAAGGGATAGCAACAACCCTAAGGAAGGACACCATAAACCCTGGGACATAGGGAGGTGTGGATGGGAACATTGTCTTTCAGAACTGCCACTGGGGGCTGTCTCCTCAAGAAAATGCTGTGATGCAACTCTCCTAAACTGTTGCAAGCATCTTAGATGACACAGTGGGTGTGTTATTTCCTGTCAAACAGCCCTGACCACAATTTAATAACTGTTCCCCTTAACCTCACCATAAATTTTATTGGAAACAAAGGGTGACTCCAGCTCCTACACATTCCCTGATAACACCTGTCAACACTTCTGAATATTTTCAGAATTCCCATTCTCAGTCATCCCATGAGCTAGTGACATAGACAAAGAGGACAGGGTGGACTGACTACCCTCAGGAAGTCTTTCCAAAATAGGGATTAGCTTCAACTATCCCTAAGGCCTAGCAGCTCTTGGCTAGGAGGCCATGTTGGAGACACTGTCAATCTATGCCTCCTACCCCACACTGATGCAGACTCCCCTGAGTTGGTACTCTCCAGGAATTATCAACAACCCTGGTCTTTCTAGGGACACCATGTGCATCCCCAAGAGTGTATTTCTTGAAGTGAAGGCCAGGCACTAACTTACCTCCCTCCCCAAAACACAGTGAGTTGCACCTTGGAATTATGACAAGAGACCTATAAGTGTTTAAACAAATACCACCAGCAGATCATGTAACTCTCAGACCAACAAGAAGATCTCTCAGAACTGAGACTATCCTTACTTACTTGAAGATGCTTCCTGGAGGGATAAATGACTCATTACTTATGTGGAACTTGCTGGAATTTTCTCCTATGATGGGAGTCAGCCAATTAGAAAAAATGGCCCCAAATTAATCTAAATAAAATGATCTTGTTCCTCAAAGGCATTCAGATCAGGATTACTAAGGATGATAGACTGTCTCCTCATGGGCCAAGGCAGTCTGTACAATCATAAATATATCCTCCGATACTCACTTCTCAGTCAGGGCTCTGATTTTAGCACAGGAGCCATATCTAGGCTACTTATTCAGTTTCCTTCGCAGGTCTACTAAGTCTTTTACTAAATCCTAGGCTTTTGATTTTCATCACCATGTATGGATCCCTGCAAGTGATGACTATCCCTTTAAACACAGCCTATGAGGCCTTCCTCTTTTACAGCCTAGATCAAGTTTATAGCCAGTTGAACTGAGCCTGTCATTCTCTTCTTTGAGTTTTTCAGGTCAACCGACAAGAGCCTGTCAACTCTATAATTCATATAATCGAATCTAATACTGTCCAAGTGCTGACCCTATGGTGTAATCCAGTGTTTCCTCTTCCACTTATACTTCATCCCAATGCATGAAAAGTAAGAATCTGTTCAACTGTGATGCTACACCAGGCCAGAGATTATCCCTGCCCCTTCTCCACAGCAATGGGATCCTTGTTGTCATCTCACCAGTAAGTGACCCACTTCTAGAGGCCCATCCTAATTATCAGGGTTCCAGTACTATTTCCAGTAATGTGTCTTAGTTTGGGTCCCCTCCCCAAAAAAATCAGAACCTGGGATGAGAATTTGGTGCAGGTAGTTTACTTGCTAGGTGATCTCAGGAAGCAGAAGCCAGGGAGAAGAGAGAACAAGACAAAGGAGGAAGAGCCATTAATAGGGTGTGTTACCAAGGTCACTATTGTGGCTACTAGAGATTAGCACAAGAAACACCTGAGAATCCTACAGAATTCTTCTCATAATTGTCCTCCTGAAGAATGGGAACCTGGAGCATTTATTCACCAGTTCCTGTTATCCACTGGTTGAGAGTTAGCCCTGAAAGTATTAATTCTTCTGCTTTTCCATATCATACTTGCTCTTCTCTTCTGTCAAAGAAGTCTGAGGCCAAAAGTGAAAAGATCCACATTCAGTACTTGATGTGAGATGCTGTTTACCTGAGGTAAGATTGTGCTCACAAGGAATTACCTGCTATAGTTGCCTTAGAAGTCTGAAGTGGCCTCAAGGGACGTGACATGAGGCACCAGAGGCATCGGCTATGACTACCAAGCTAACAGGAGAGGGAAATGGAATGGCAAAAAATACTAAACATTTTTGCAAGTCAATAAAGGAGAAAAGAAGACATAGAACATGTGGGATGGATAGAAAGAACATAGCAATATGGTATGGACCATACCATAATCCATTACATATGGACTATATCAGTCATTATGTATGGACTATATCAGTCATTATATTACATGTAGATGAACCAAACAAAAGACGTATTGTCCGAGTAAACAACACACACACACACACACACACACACACAACTATATGCTGTTTACAAAAAAAATATGCTTACAAAAAAAAATCTAAAATAAATGAAAGGTGCCTCGTTAGCACAGTAGGTGGTGCGTCAGTCTCATAAAATAAATGTGAGCAATAACCAAAAGAAAGCTAATATAATTATATTAACAACCAAACAACATAGACTTAACTGCCAAAAATATTAAAAATAATAAAGATATTTCATAATGCTAAAAGATTCAATGCACCAGGAAGATATAGCCATTCTATCATACACACCCAATAACACAGCTTCAAACTATACAAAGCAAAAATTGGCAGAACTATAGAATAGAGGGACAAATCCATAGTCATAAGGGATATTTTAATAACCTCTCTCTGTGACTTATAACACAAATAGACAAATCAAAATTCTAAAAGTGCAGAAAATTTTAAGATACACAATTAATGATTCAACATTTATAGACTACACCAAACCATACTAAACATCTGAATAATACATATTCTTTTCAAACATACATGAATCATGTACAAAAGTTGATTGCAAACTAATCCATGAAATAAGAATCAACAAATTACAAAGATACTGAAATCAAACAAGTTATGTTTTCTGACCACAGTGAAATAAATCTGGAAATCAATAGCTGAAAGTAAATATAATATATACACGATTTAGAAAATTTGAAAAATATACTTGGGCCAAAAATGCAATCACAGTGGGAACAAGAAAGTGTTTTAGCTGAATGATAGCATATCAACACTTTTGGAATGTAGGGAAGTTGAAAACTGATAGTATTAAATACATATTTAAAATATTAGAATGGATGGAAGATCAATGATTCCTCAAGAATATAGCAAAAGAAGAGCAAACTAAACTCAAAGAAAGTAGAAAAAGGGAAATGATAAAAGCAGAAAAACATGGGATAAAAAATGAACAAGCAGTCTGCTTGAAGATTCTCTCCCTCTGCCCTTCCCCCTCTCCCTCTTTCTCTAAAGTAAGTGTCTTTAAAAAGAAAAATTAAGTAAATGCCAAAGGTTCAGAAATAGACAAAGTAAAACCAATGAATCACCAAAGCAGTAATTAGTAAAAAGCTTATTGTGCACACACCAAAAAGATAATTTGAAAAACAGGACACTCAAACATGGAATGAGGCTCAGAGGCATGTTGTTATAAGGCAGCTTATATAGTGCGAAAGCAGTTTATTCTTCACAGTGATTGGCTACATTAGAATTTTCCTATCTGGTGCTTGCTTTGGCAGCACATATACTAGAATTTTCCTATCTGATAGGGAATTGGTCAATGGTTGCTTCATACCAACCTTGGGAAACAGTTTAAGTTTTGCATATTATTTTCAGAGGCATAAGCAAGAAATGACTCAGGTCAAGTTGGTCTTACAAAAGAAGCTAAACTAATTTTTGTATGACTAAAACTGGTTTTGTCTGCTCAGAGGATTTCCAAGGCTGGTCTCTTTTTGTTTATTTTAACAATATATGTATAATGATATGAAAAGATGTTCACAATATATTGTCAAATAAGAAAAAGAGTAGAATATCAGTTATTTTAACTGTGTTCATAAATGTATAGAGATGTTACGTCAGGAGATTGGTACTAAGTATGACTTTTACTCTCTACTACATATATTAGAATGCTATTCAGATTTGTTTTTACAATGAGTATTCTTACATTATGCATTTTCCACTTTTAATTTTTAAATAATTTCAAAATTACAGAAAGACATCAAGATCAGTACAAAGAACTCCTGAACATTCTTTATGCAGATTCTGTAGTTATTAACATTTTACTACCAAATTTGAGCTATCTCTATTTCATATATATATGAACATAGTATAACATATTGTGAACATACAAACATACATATGAACATAAATATATATACATGTTTTTCCTGAACCATTTGAGTAAAGTGATATAATGTTCCATTACCCATTGATACTTTAATGTATAGTTCCTTAAAACAAAGTCACTCTCCTGTGTAATCTCAGTATAACCATTGAAATCAGAAAATTAACACAAATAAAATGTCACCATCTATTCTAAACATCCAAGCTTCAACAACTCTCCCAACAATGTACTTTATAGGTCAGGATCCAATACAAGATTTTGTGTGCATTTGTCACATTTCTTTGCTCTTCCTCCATCTTAAACAGTCCTTCAGTGTTTCCTTGTCTTTTATTACCTAGATTTTTTTTTTGAAGTGTACAGGTCAGTTTGTAGGATCTCTTCCATTTGAAATTATTACACATTTTTGGCAGCAATACCACGGAAATATTATGCCTTTTCTCAGGGTGTCAGATCAGGAGGCACACAATATTGATTTGCCTTATTACTGGTGATGTTAATTTTTTTAAAGATCTTTTTATTTATTTGACAGGCAGAGATCACAAGTAGGCAGAGAGGCAGGCCAAGAGAGAGGGGGAAGCAGGCTCCCTGATGAGGAGAAAGCCCAATGCAGGGCTCGATCCCAGGACCCTGAGATCATGAGCTGAGCGGAAGGCAGAGGCTTTAACCCACTGAGCCACCCAGGTGCCCCTGGTGATGTTAATTTTATCCCTTGGAAAGATGATGTCTACCAGGTTTTCTACTGTAAAATTAATTATATGTATCTACATAATATATATTACATATGGTATATATTATATATATTACTTATGTAAGAAGTAATATTTATATTTAACATTATATATATTGCTTCTTACATAAGTAATAAGTACTTTGTGGGAAAATACTTTGAAGTTATGTGGTTAGCATTCTACTATAAAATAAGTTTTCCCTTCTTTCCCATTTATTTGCTTATTTATTAATCTGCATGGATTAATTAATTCCTATTTTATAATGGGTAATATTGTGTTTTTTTTATTTTGAGTCTTAAATTGACCCAGACTTGGTAAGTAAAATTCCCTCCAGTGTGGCTCATGTGTCCTTTTGACATGTATCCATTTGTGTTTGTGCATTTCTTCACTTTCTAATACATGATGTTCCCAGATCAACTGGCATTTTTATCTGCTTTAACCCTGGAATCAACTATTTCTCTAAGTATCTCCGGTTCCCTGACGTGGAAAATGGTATTTAGAAACCAAGACAGGAGCTAGATGTGCTCACTGCTATTGTGTCATTGCTTCTAGGCCGTCTTACTGGACTAAGTATATGTGTGGATGTTTGTGTAAGAATATCATCATTATATATGGTAATAGTTTCTATTATATGTATGGTAATATTTAAACAATGTTAATTTCCTTATTTTAATGGTTACATTATGATTATACAGGGGAATGTTATCTTTATTTTTTGAGATGTTTTATTTATTTAAGAAAGAGAGAGAAGGAGAGAACACACAGGGAGAGTGAGAGGAAGAAGCAAGCTCCCTGTTGAACAGGGAGCCTGATGAAGAGCTCCATCCCAGGACCTTGAGATCATGACCTGAGCCAAAGGGAGATGCTTAACCCACTGAGCCAACCAGGCACCCCAGTGTTTCCTTTTTTATTTTTTTTAAGGTTTTATTTATTTATTTGACAGACAGAGATCACAAGTAGGCAGAGAGGCAGAGAGAGGAGGAAGCAGGCTGTCCGCAGAGCAGAGAGCCTGATGCGGGGCTCGATCCCACGACCCTGGGATCATGACCCGAGCCGAAGGTAGTGGCTTCAACCCACTGAGCCACCCAGGCGCCCCATCCTTTTTTAAAAAATACACGTTGAGGGGCACCTGGGTAGCTCAGTGGGTTAAGCCTCTGCCTTTGGCTCAGGTCATGATCCCAGGGTCATGGGATCGAACCCCGTATCGGGCTCTCTGCTCTGCGGACAGCCTGCTTCCTCCTCTCTCTCTCTCTCTGCCTCTCTGCCTACTTGTGGTCTCTGTCTGTCAAATAAATAAATAAAATCTTTAATAATAAATAAAAATTAAAATACACATTGAATTACCCAGAGGTAATAGGGCATCATGTCTGTCATTTGATCTCAAATGGTTCCAAAAATAATAGCAACATGTGAATTATATAGAAAGAGAAGTTTATGTATATATGTGTGTATATATATGCATTTATCCATATATATATATGCACATGTATATACACACAGAGAGACTTACATACATATTTGCTTCAGTTTCAGTCCAACATCACAGGGCTTACTCAACACTCTCTCCTACTTTCCATATTTTAACCTCATTCCTCTAACAGTGAGACAGCTGGTTCTCATGAACCTCAATATATTTACTTATTAACTCAATCCTCCTTAATGTAACTAATCTGGCTACACCCAGCAGATTCCTTAGTCCTAAGACTTGCCAAGCAGTACACATACACACCCTACACGTACCTATCCATGCACCTGAACCAGCTACCATAGCTCTAATCCTTAGCCCTGAGGAAGTGAGAAAGAAGAGGAAGGGAGAGCAAAGAGAAGAGAAGAGAAAGGGGAGAGGAGGAGGAAGAAGGACTACCAAATGACCTTTTGACTGAATTATTTACATGTTATAGAAGAATAAAAAGGAAGGAAGAAAGGAAGAATGGGAGGAAAGAAGGAAATAAGACCACTTGTTATATAATTTCATAAAAGATTTGAGGTTTCTTCCTAACATAAATATGAAAAAATACTTACAAAAGACTGGAAAATATTGCTAAAATATTAATCACACATGTCTAGGTAGTTGGGTTTTGAGTTGTTTTTATCTGCTTGTCTTCCAGTTTTTCAATAATAGTATAATAGCATATTATACTATTAAAACTGGTGTTTTAAAATAAAACAATAGGGGCGCCTGGGTGGCTCAGTGGGTTAAAGCCTCTGCCTTCGGCTCTGGTCATGATCCCAGGGTCCTGGGATCAAGCCCCACGTTGGGCTCTTTGCTCAGCAAGGAGCCTGCTTCCTCCTCTCTCTCTCTGCCTGCCTCTCTGCCTACGTGTGATCTCTATCTGCCAAATAAATAAAATCTTTAAAAATAATAATAATAAAATAAAACAATGGAATACATCAATGTAACAAAGCAGAAAGTCAGGAAATAGATTCACATGTATATACTTAATTGATGTTTGAAAAAGATACAAAGAAAATTCAATGGAGAAAGGATAGAGTTTTCAACAAATTGTTGGAACAATGGGGTGAATTCATGTGCAAAAGAACAAAATTCTTTTCTAAAACCTATTTTCCATACTTTGCAATATGTACAAAACTTAACTCAAAATTGATCACAGATTTAAATGTAAAACCTAAAACTATATAACTTCTAAAATACATAGGAGAAAATCTTTTGTGACCTTGGTTTAGGTAAAGATCTCTGAAATATACCAAAGGCACAACCCACACACATAAAAAAATTGAGAATTTGGACTTCATTAAAATAAATTCTGCTCTTTGAAAAGCACTATTAAAAGAATGAAAAGACAAGTCATCTATTGGGAAAAGATATTTGCAAATCACATACCTGACAAGGACTTGTATCCAGAATATATAAGAAACGGTTAAAACTCAAAACAATTTTTTAAACCACCCAGATATTTTTAATGGGCAAAATATTTGAACAGAATTTATTTTTAAAAATTCTGATAGCAAATAAACACCTGCAAAGATGTTCAATATCATTCATTAGTCATTTGAGAAATGGGAAACTAGCACCACAGTGACCTACCATTACATACCTGCTGGTGTAAGAGCATTCCGATGAGTCTTGAGGGTTAACCTGCCTCAAGCTGATACAGTCTGCTTGCTAACTACAACCCTAGGGTTTGCAGCAGAACTAGCCTACTTCCCTTGACATCTTGTAGACTGCTAGCCTTAGGAGAAAGGACCAGACTTTCCAGAAGGTAAGGCCTTACCGCACTCAAAAACAGCCACCACTGACCCTGGTATCCTCAATAAAAGATTCTGGGTACAGGGTGGCTGTCGTGACTGCCTTGCCGGGGCATGGCTTGTTGAACTATAGGGATAGCCTTCACTGAGAGATACCTGGGAGTTTCGATTACTGGCAGAGGGGAGGAATCTGAAAGGACAAATGATCACCTGCTCAGTACCAGCTTCTCCTGCATGTAGCCCTGTCACCATTTCTCACGCTCCCCACCTTGAGAAGCCTCCTGCTACTCCTAGACTAGGGAGATGGTTTGGGGGATGTTAGTCCACCATTTCCCTAGGTTTCCAGCTTCCTGAATTGGGCAAAGTGAAAGATGTCAGACCAAAAAAATTCTTTCTGTATAATTCCACTAACATAAATATCTAGAAAATGCAAGTTAATCTTTAGTGACAGAAAGTAAATAGATATGGGGCAGGGTGGGAGGGTTATGGGGAAAAGAAAGGGAGAATTTATGAAAAGCCACAAGTATGTACATGTGTCGATATTTATCAAATTGGTCAATTTTATGTGTATTTAACAATAAAAAAGAAAAAGTATTAAATTGTACAGTTTACATATGTACAGTTTATTAGATGTCAATTACACCTTTATAAGGTTATCTGAAGATGGTATTTTTAAATAAAATAATGCTGTACAAAATAGCATTATGCAAAAATATTTTATCCCACATTATTGTTTTTTAAGAATAGATTCTTATGAGGAAATTTAGTAGGTCAAATAGTGATGATATTTTAATGTTCTTGAGACAAAAATTAATTTCAAGAAAGATTAAACAAATTGTCACTTTTAATATCACATCTCACCTTCCCCAAGCTCTGAGAATTAATTTTTTAAAATTTCTGTGAATTTGATTCTTAAATGACCTCTTGTTTTCATTTACATTTTTATTACTATGGCTGCCACATTTTAAGCAGAAAATTGACAAATTAGAGAGGTTTGAGGGAAGGCACTTAGGGTGGAGGGGCTGTGGAAATCAAGTTTTCTGTGAGGGATGTTGTGTGGCACAGGAATGTTTGCCTGAGGAAACCCCAAGGGACCAGAGAGGCAAAGAAAGGCATGAGCTCCCCCCTCTCAGAACTGTAGTGGTAGCTTTCAGAAAAAGAACTAGACCCATGATGAGGTGTCCTAGAGGAAAAGAAAAAGATCGAGTCCTGTGTATCTGGAGCTCTTCCCAAAGGGAGATTGTAAGTTGGGATGAGAAAGGACTTTTTCTTTCTTTCTTTCTTTCTTTTTTTTTGTAGGGAGAAGACAGTGGCTGATAACAATGTCAACCAAGTGAGCTTTAACACAGGGAAATAGGCTGCCTTCCCTGCCCTAGCAATCATCGAGAAAATCCTGGAATACACCTGGCAGATCCACTGCAAAGAGGGTTCTTGACTCAAGTAGGAACTTGGAGGAGACAGTCAGATCAGACAATCTTTATTTTTCCCCACTGTTATTGACATGCAAGTGGCCTAGGTCAACCAGATAAATTTCAGATGTACAGCATAAAGGTGTGACTTACGTATATTGCAAGATGATTACCACAAAAAGTTTAGCTAATATCCACCATCTCATGTAGATAAAATTGAAAAGAAATGGAAAAAATTTTTTTCTCCTTGTAAGGAGTACTTTTAGGATTTATTCCCTTAGCATCTTTCATATATATCATACAGCAGTGGTAACTAGAACCATCACAAGTACCTTACATCCCTAGTACTTATTTATCATCTGACCTTTAAAACTTCTCTGATTTTTAAATAAATAAAAGTCCTCTAATTTTGTTTCTCTCATTCCTCCTCCTCTGTTTTGTTTTGTCTTTTTTTTTTTCCTATTTGTTTCTGCACTTCCCTGGAAATAGTGACTTGTCATTATCTTATTATGTTTGCAAATTGAGGGGTGAGAAATAAAGCCACTTGTTTATAAGAACCTACTGAGAAGCCTTTAAATACATATTAACTAATCACAGGTGATGGTTGTATTTCAGAGATGAGAAGAGAGATTCCTGAGAAAGTATTTGGCTAGCTCCATAATCATATTAAAATGGCCAGGACCAGCACAACATTATTATTACTTCTTAATGAATGGCTAACCAGTGCCCATCCCAAATGGAAAATCCAAACAAACAGACACAATAGTCATTATGAAGACTTCATTAGTTTGCACTTATCCCTCCACCAAAACACTTGAAGGCAATTTATATAATAGCAATGAAAATACATGCTATGAAGAAAGATGTATCATGCACCGAGGAAGGAGGAAGTTGGAGGGAAGGAGGTAAGAGTTGGAGACAATGTCTTCTTCATCAAAGTCTGAAAGCAGCTGGATGGGGTGCTTGGTGCCATGCTAAAATGTTTTGATTTAATTCTGTAAACAATGAGGAGCCTGCCAAGTTCTTCAAAATAGAGACTGACACAATCATCTGTTTTTTAAGAGTTATCTCTGAGGAAGGGATGTGTTGATTTTTGTCTACTATCTATCTTCCTCACTAGAATGTGAGCTCCTAGAAAACAGGGTGTTCTATGTTTTGCTCACTGCTGTATCCCCAGCACAGCACCAGCAGTCAAAATTTTTTTGTTGAATGAACAAATGAATCCTGGCGATTAGTAGGCAAGGGAGAGACTCAGAGATCATGAGGCAAGGACAAGGTGCAACTACGCTTTTGGGGGTTAAGCCACTCGAGAGCTGCTGGGCATATATGCTTGCATAAGCCGGGGGACAGAGGCTGAGTAAAATAAAGGGGTTTCACAGTTTACCATAGCTTTTTATTTGGTTGGGTGTTTATTGAGATACGGCTGACTTATAATATTATGTTAGTTTCAAGTGTGCAACATAGTGATTCAGTATCTGCATGTACTGGGAAATGATCACCACAATTAGTCTCATTAACATCCATCACCATAAATAAATACAATTTTTTCTCTTGTGATGAGAACATTTGAGACCTATTTTTTCAAATATGCAATACAATATTGCTGACTATAGTCATCAATAGTTGGGTTTTTTTGTGTGTTTTGTTTTTTAATAGTCCATATATAAATGAGATCATATGGTTTTTGTCTTTCTCTGTCTGAGTTATTTCACTTAGCATAACCCCTCAAGACCCACTCATGTCACAAATGGCAAGAGTTCCTTCTTTTTTATGGCTAAATAATACTTCATTGTAGATAGATAGATAGATATCACATCTGTTTTATCCATTCATTCATCTTTTGGTGGACACGGATTGCTTCTATGTCTTGCTATTGCAAAATAATGTTTCAATAAATATGGGGGTGCAGACATTCTTTCAAGTTAGTGTTTTTTTTTTTCATTCGGATAAATACCCAGAAGTGGAACTACTGAATCATATAGTACTTCTAGTTTTCATTTTTTGAGTCATCTCCATACTATTTTCCATAGTGGCTGCACCAATTTGCATTCCAATCAACAATGCACAAGGGTTCTCATTCACTATTGTTTTTTGCCTCATACCCCATATGTGCAGATGGGGCAGAAGTGTGCTCACCAATTAATGTGGTAACTGGCTGCAAAGCTATAGCAGAAGTTCAGCTCAAACAGCAATATATAATCCAAGGTTAGAGTAGAATGTTTAAAACTCCAAAGAGGGGCACCTGGGTGGCTCAGTGGGTTGAAGCCTCTGCCTTCGGCTCGGGTCATGATCCCAGGTCCTAGGATGGAGCCCCGCATCGGACTCTCTGCTCAGTGGGGAGCCTGCTTCCTCCTCTCTCTCTGCCTGCCTCTCTGCCTACTTGTGGTCTCTGTCTGTCAAATAAATAAATGAAATCTTTAAAAAAAAAAAAAAACTCCAAAGAGAAAATGAGAATTCACAGTTACCCCCCTTCACCAGTTTAAAAGTTCCCATTGTACCAAATGCAAATCAAATCATCTGCACAGTATTTTAAGCTCTTTTTTCCTTTTGTGCCTCATAGTTACAACCAGTGTGTCACCTTCCTTCACGGACATGTACCTTTAGATATATTCTAAACCATAACAATTACCCACTATTTATTTTGTTTAATCCAACCTCCAAGAGTTTTGATAAATGCTACAGTTCTCTCTATTTGAAAGTAAGGGTCATGGTTTTGTCATCAGTCTGCCACAGGTTTCTCTGTGTTGCATGTCACTAATCCCAAAGTCAGCTCAAGGCTGCCGCCTAGAGCAGAGTAGACCAGAGTGCCCTGAAAGTGATGCTGAATGATATTAAGAACCAAGTCTGACCTTGGGCTTTCCCAGAGGACTGCCATCTTCTATGTTATATGCTTCTGCATTATTTGAAAGTGTGTCAGATATTACTTTTATTTAAAATCTTTTTTTTATTTTTTAAAGATTTTTATTTATTTATTTATTTGACAGATAGAGATCACAAGTAGACAGAGAGGCAGGCAGAGAGAGAGGAGGAAGCAGGTTCACTGCTGAGCAGAGAGCCGGATGTGGGGCTCGATCCCAGGACCCTGGGACCTGAGCCAAAGGCAGAGGCTTTAACCCACTGAGCCACGCAGGCGCCCCAGATATTACTTTTATAAGTTAAAAAAAAGTATCCATTTTAGGGAGGAAATACTAGCTCTAAGAGAGTAATATATGACAGTATCTTGCCTAAAATAAGCAGAAGTCATTCAAGTTTTAGGGCCCTGATTGTTTAGAATCATACCCTCAAACTATATACATGTAGAGCTGCTACTATATTATAAGAATCTATTGGATTTGGGGAATGCAAAGAAGATGAAGACATGAAGAGTTTACATTATAATGGAAGGACAGACATGTAATGAAATCATTATACCATATGATAAAACCTACCCGAATTATACTATATACAGAGAAGAATATGAATGGACAGAGGCATTTTTATTTGGAATGGGTAGAAGGAAGGAAGGAAGGAAGGAAGGGATGGAGGGAGGGGAAAGAAAGAGAGATAATAAACTTCGAAATGTTGTACTAGTATTAGGCCAGTTAACCCAAAATCACACTGTGGATTAATTGAATGTTAATATTTCTTCAACTGAGTAGAACTTAAAAGCAAATCTCAAGTAATACAAAAAGAAGCTTGAGAGTTGTTCTGAGTATAGGTCAGTAGAATTATGAGACATATATATGTGAGTTTAAATTTCCTAGTAGCCACATTAAAAACAGGAAAAACCAGACAAAATTAATTTTGATAATATATTTTATTTTACCAAATATATCCAAAATATTACCATTTTTGTTGGAATGAAGATGAGTTAGAAAGAGCCTGAAACAGGGTAGTGGCAATGAGAATGAAGAGAATTGGGTAAATCCAAGTGATATTTAGAGGCAAAATACGGACAAGTTGATGATTATCTGTATGGAGAAGAAGAGGAGTGTAAGATGACTTCAGTCCCAACCAGGTTCTCACATGACAACTGGTAAATGATGCTACCATTCATTGAGAGAAGAAACATGGAGGAGAGACAGAATGGGGGCAGACTGTGCAAGATATCATTGTTTACTTTTAAAAGATGAGTTTGAGATGCCTGTGAAACCTGCAACTACTTCTATGTCCAAGAACCAGTTGTATATGTGAGTGTGGTAGTCTGGGGAGCGGTCTGCCCCACAGGATAGATTGAGGGGCCTTCCACTTATACATAGCTGATGCCAGGAGAATGCTTGAAATTCTCCAGAAGGAATAAGGAGTGAGAGAAGTGCCCAGGCAGAGCACAGAGGAAAACCAGCATTCCAAGGATAAGGATCCCTCACCAAAAACCAACCAAGAGTGATCGATCAGAGGTCCCAGGAAACCTGAAAGAGTATAGGTCACAAGAACCAAAGAAAACCTTTCAAAAGGGACAGAGTAGACAGTGGTGTCAGATGCTGCCAGAAAGTAGGTAAATAATCAAAGGGATATTTTCATAGCATTTGACAGTAAAGAGGTCACGGGTGACTTTCATAAAAACATTTTCTATGGAAGGTAGACTGACTCTTTCTACTTTATGCCACAGACTGAAAATTGCCACAGACTAAAAACTAAGAAGGAAATGTAGATAACTCTTTAAGTTCTTTAGGAAAGGGAAAATAGCTCAAATGTTAACTATTGGATATTAAGAATGATACCTATTGGCATATTATGAGAGAAGGTTTTTAAGATAGAAGGTTCTTAAGCATGTTTAAAAGCTATTGGAAAGAAACCATTAAAATTATGCACTAGACTTATTGATTTGAAAGGATGTTAAGGTTATTATATTGGTAACTGAAATGAGCTCATATCTGAAAAAAAGTTTTTTATGTACATGTGTGTATACACACAGATAATACTCTAGATGGACAAACACAAAAGTATTAACCATGTTTATCCTGAGCAGGTAGAATAAAAGGTTTTAATTTTTATTCTTTTCCTTTATCTGTATTTTTATTATAGGAAGTGTCATTTTAGAATATAAAAAAGGCAATAAGCTTCCTTTTCAGAGTGCCCACTTTTCCACATGCTATGGTCCTGAAAATGTGTTGAATAGACTTCTTTCCAATTTGATGAAATGTACTATAAAATTCCCTCTCATGATTTTTATAGGCATTGCTATCCTTGAATGTAGGGAGGGGAAGAACCTTCCCAGGTAACCTGTGTCAGTCAGCCAACCACTTCTTCTAGCTGCCTCCTGTTCCCATGGATGGGCCACCTCTACCCAGGACTTTCTATATTCTATGAGCAGACCGTCCCCAAATCTGAAAATTGGTTGTCAAGACTGAAAGGCATATGAACCAAGGATAGGGAAACAACTGTTTTCTTCATAACTATAGCAGAATGCAGACCCTGGTAGTAGGTCAGGCCCTATCCTCCCCCTCAGTGGTGGCAAATAACAGTCAAACAACACCAGGAAATAGCTTGACTTCATCTTTACAAGTGTGAGAAAGGATCATATTGCATTAAGAGACCACATAAATGTGCCAATCAAAAATGGATGAAGGTAGGGGCGCCTGGGTGGCTCAGTCGTTAAGCGTCTGCCTTCAGCTCAGGTCATGGTCCCAGCGTCCTGCGATCGAGACCCACATCAGGCTGCTTGCTCTGCGGGAAGCCTGCTTCTCCCTCTCTCACTCCCCCCGCTTGTGTTCCCTCTCTCACTGTGCCTGTCTCTCTGACAAATAAATAAATAAAATCTTTAAAAAAAAAATGGATGAAGGTAGAAGTCGTATGAAAATTGAACATTTTCACTCAACATCACTTCGTATCAGGAAAATGCAAATCAAAACCACAATGAAAGTGGTCCACTTTTTTACACCATACACGAAAATCAATTCAAAAGGGATGAAAGACCTAAATGTGAGACAGGAAACCATCAAATCCTAGAGGGGAACAAGGGCAGCAACCTCTCTGACCTTGGTTGTGGCAACTTCTTACTAGATACGTCTCTGGGAGCAAGAGAATCAAAAGCAAAGAAAGAACTATTGGGACTTCATCAATATAAAAAGCTTCTGCACAGCAAAGGAAACAATCAACAAAACTAAAAGGCAACCTTTGGACTGGGAGAAGATATTTGGAAATGACACATCTGATGAAAGGTTAGTATCCAAAAATCTATA
This sequence comes from Taxidea taxus jeffersonii, assembly GCA_003697995.1. Lineage (NCBI taxonomy): Eukaryota > Metazoa > Chordata > Mammalia > Carnivora > Mustelidae > Taxidea > Taxidea taxus. The sequence goes on from ML103408.1 coordinate 18,005, forward strand.
AAGAACTTATCAAACTCAACACACACACACACAAAATCCAGTAAAGAAATGAGCAGAAGATACAAATAGACATTTTTCCAAAGAAGACACACAGATGGCCAACAGACATATGAAAAGATGCTCAACATCACTCATCATCAGGGAAATACAAATCAAAACTATAATGAGATACCACCTCACACCTGTCAGAATGGCTAAAATGAGACACAGGAAACAACAGGTGTTGACAAGGATGCAGAGAAAAAGGAGCCCTCATGGACTATTGATGGGAATGCAATCTGGTTCAGCCACTGTGGGAAACAGTATGTAGAATTAAAAACAGAACTACCATCTGATCCAGCTGGACATCTGTCTGAAGAAAACTGAAACACTAATTCAAAAAGGATATGTGAGGGGCACCTGGGTGGCTCACTTGTTAGGCATCTGCCTCCGGCTCAGGTCATGATCCCAGTGTCCTGGGATCAAGCCCCACATCGGGCTCCCTGCTCCATGGGGAGCCTACTTCTCCCTTTCCCCACTGCGTGCCACTCCCCTGCTTGTGCTCTATCAAATAAATAAATCTTAAAAAAACAGAAACAAAAACAAAAAACCAGCAACAAAAAAGAATATGTATCCCTGTGTTCCTCACAGCATTATTTACAATAGCCAAGATACAGAACAAGCTAAGTGTTAACCAGTGGATAAATGGGTTAAGAAGATGTGGTGTATATATACAATGGAATGTTATTCAGGCACAAAAAATGGAAATCTTGCCATCCGCAACAATATGAATAGAACTTGAGGGCGTTATGCTAAGTGAATAGTAAGTGAAGCAGAGAAAGACAAATACTGTATGATTTCACTTATATGTGAAATCCAAGAAAACAAAACAAATGTAGGAATAAAACAAAACTCGTAGATACAGGGAGTAGATTGGCTGTTGCCTGAGAGGAGGGAGGATAAAGGATTGAGTAAAATGAGTGAAGGGGGTCAAGAGGTACAAACTCCCAGTCATTAAATAAGTCATATGAATGTCATGTACAGCATGGTGACTATAGTCAATAACATTGTTTCATATTTGAAAGTTGCTAAAAGAATAGGTCTTAAAAGTTCTCATCATATATGTCTGCAAGGAAAACTTTCTCAAACATACTAATTTTGCATTAAGTAATTTCAAAAAAGGATCCATACTGGGGTGCATGGGTGGATCAGTCAATTAAGTGCCCAACTCTTGATCTCAGCTTGGGTCTTGAGCCCAGGTCTTGATCTCAGGGTCGTGGGTTCAAGCCCTGCATTGGGCTCCATGCTGGGGATAGAGCCTACTTAAAAAAAAATTTTTTTTAAGGATCCATAATAAGAAGGAAGGACTTGTATGAATTGTGGAAGTAGTGAAGAAATGCCATGCTTCAGAGCATTGCTGAGGAGTAAAGAAGAGAAATTGATGGTTGGCGGTAATAGTTCCATGGGTGTACACATAAGTCCAAACTCATCAAATTCTGTACACTAAATCTGTGCAGTTTTGGAATATCAATGATACCAAAATGGGAGGTTGGGTTGGGGTTTTTTCTTTTGTTTTATTTTTTCAGTGTTTCAAGATTCATTGTTTTAATCCTCCTTTGGTCCCGTCCATGTTGATACAAAAGTTGTGTATTCATCCTTTCTGATGGAGGCATAATACTCCATTGTATGTATGGACTATATCTTCTTTATCCATTCATCTGTTGAAAGGCATCTTGGCTCTTTCCAGAGTTAGGCAACTGTGGCCATTGCTGCTATGGACATTGGGGTACAGATGGTCCTTCTTTTCACTACAACTGTATCTTTGGGGTAAATACCGAGTAGTGCAATTGCAGGGTCATAGGGTAGCTCTATTTTGAATTTCTTAAAGAATCTTCACACTGTTTTCCAAAGTGGCTGCACCAACTTGCATTTCCACCAACAGTGTAAGAAGGGTCCCCTTTATCCACATCCTTTCCAACACTTGTTGTTTACCATCTTATTAATTTTGGCCATTCTAACTGGTGTAAGTTGGTATCTTAATGTGGTTTTGATTTGAATCTCCCTGATAGTTAATGATGATGCACACACTCTCTCTCTTTGCAGATGACATTATACTTTATATGGAAAACCCAAAAGACTCCAACCCCAAACTACTAGAACTCATACAGCAATTCAGTAATGTGGCAGAATACAAAATCAATGTACAGAAATCGGTTGCTTTCTTATACACTAAGAATGAAAATATAGAAAGGGAAGTTAGGGGCGCCTGGGTGGCTCAGTGGGTTAAAGCCACTGCCTTCGGCTCAGGTCATGATCCCAGGGTTCTGCATCGGGCTCTCTGCTCCGCAGGGAGCCTGCTTCCCTTCCTCTCTCTCTGCCTGCCTCTCTGCCTGCTTGTGATCTGTCTGTGAAATAAATAAATAAATAAAATCTTTTAAAAAAATATCAAATCATGGGGCACCTGGGTGGCTCATTCGTTAAGCATCTGCCTTCAGTGCAGGTCATGATCCCAGGGTCCTGGGATTAAGCCCCGCATGGGGCTCCCTGCTCATCGGGAAGCCTGCTTCTCCCTCTCCCACTTTCCCTGCTTGTGTTCCCTCTCTTGCTGTATCTTCTATCAAATAAATAAATAAAATCTTTAAAAAATATATCAAATCATTATGTTGTACACCTGAAACTAATATAATGTTATATGTCAGTTATGTATGAATATGAAATTTAAAAAAAGAAATAAGAATATAATCTCATAAAGTTAAAACCCAGAGCATAAAGCTGACCTCAGAAAATCAGTCTCCACTCACATAATCAAAATCATAAGCTACTCCCAGCCCCTGCTTTTCTCATTCATATCCACTCATTCCATGCACATCTCTCTCCCTCTCTCTCTCTCTCTCTCTC
>ML103408.1:21281-85642 GCA_003697995.1 Taxidea taxus jeffersonii
CACACACACACACACACACACACAGCCCAAGTTAGGAGCCAGGGCTAAAGGGAAATGAAGGTCCTGCCTCAGGTTAGAGGGATGAGTTGGAATGAACCGGGCTCTGGCCCTAACTCTGCCACCTCACCAGTGAATTTCCAGATGGCCTAAATTCCCATTTTCTCAGCTAGCAAGTGAAGACAATAGGTCCCACCTCAGAGTAGTGAGGATTATTTTAGGTAAGAACTCAGCATAGTGCTTGGCACGTTAATTACTAGTTCCCCATAGATGACGGCTGTTAGACACACTTACATAATTCTGATAAAGAAGTAAACTTAGAGTCACATCAATGACTTTTATTTAAACTTATTTGCAAGGTTGATGCAGAAGAAGAGTTAGTGAAGATACGTTGGTGGCTCTTTAAATATCTTTCTTTACATTTTTAAGAATCACTTCTTCTATTAAAATACATTTTATTTTCTTTATTCCCATAAAGGGACCACATAGCAGATCACACTCTCAAACTAAGACATCAGAAGCAGTGGGAGTCAGGTGTGAGTCATCTTGGGGAGCCCTGCACCGATGGACCACTGCAGTCACTCAGCATCTGCGGACATGCCTTCACAATTGCCACCAAAACCTGGCATCTGGAGACATGATGTGGAAACAGAACACTATTTGGGCTCTCTTTCAACCACAGGGGGCATGTGTGCTTCTCCATGTTCTTCCTTCCTAGAGTTCCTTCTTTCTTCCACTTTCTTTCGAGATTTTATCTCCATCCTCAGGCATTCCCTTTCGCTCTTCTCCTTCCTGCTCTCAGGTCCCTGAAAGAGAAAGGTCAGAAAAAGGGTAGAAGTGTGCTGAGGGCTGACAATGAGCCACATTTCTCCTAACTCTCAGAAATGAAGAAAGCCCTTGTCATTTAGTAGACTTCCACATCTTAGTTTCTCATAATAAATTTAGCAGAAGCCCAAGGGTGTTGCTAAAGGTTTTAGTAATAAATAAAAGGAATGGGGCCTCAGGTGTTAGCACTCCCATAGACACCCATGGTCTATGGGAGAAACTCAACCTGTATACAACTCTGACCTATAGAGGGATGTGATTTCACAGTACGATATAATTAACAGTCTCCTGGTGCTTTCTGAAAAGGAATATGGCAAGTGAATCATATATGGAATGATTCTAACCTTCCAGTGTCTACTTCTTTAAATTACATCAACAATAGGGCTTGCATTAAGTTCTAATGTGAGGGCTATGTGAAGAACGAAGTGTTGAGGAAATGACATCCAGGCACATTAACGTTCCCCAGCTGGTTGCTCAGGGGTCCACACTCACTGATTTATTGAACACATACTACTGTTCTAAGATTAGGAGATACAGCACTAACTAAAGAAACCCTACTTCTTCAATATTACCCCTGCATCAAGAGTGACACACAATAAGCCTAAAAGGAGACAAGAAAATCACAGATAGTGTTAAGTGCGATGATAATGAGCAAACAGGGTGATATGTTAGGGGAATACAGGGTGGGAAGGGGGAAGGTTTTTTTGTTTCCATGGTCCAGGAGTGTTTTTTGAAGGAATTACTGACTAAAAGATGGCATTGATAAATGTGGTGGTGGGATCTACTTACACTTCTATTTTTAAAAATAAACAAATAATTTTGGCCATTTAACTGGTGCAAGGTGATATTACACCTCCATCAGAAAGGATGAATACCCAACTTTTGCATCAACATAGACGGGACTGGAAGAGATTATGTTAAGTGAAATAGGTCAAGCAGAGAGAGTCAATTATCATATGGTTTCACTTACTTGTGGAGCATAAAGGAATATCAAGAGGACATTGGGAGATGGAGAGGAGAAGTGAGTTGGGGGAAATTGGAGGGGGAGACAAACCATGAGAGATTGTGGACTCTGAGAAACAAACTGAGGGTTTTGGAGGGGAGAGGGTGAGGGTTGGGTGAGCCTGGTGGTGGGTATTAAGGAGGGCACATATTGCATGGAACATTGAGTGTGGTGCATAAACAATGAATCTTGGAACACTGAAAAAATAAAATAAAATTTAAAAATTAAAAAAAAAATAAACAGATAACATCATGACTCTCTCTCTCTCCTCCATTTGAACTGGAAACACTGGGGAACACCGAGCGTCTGTCAAATGAGTATGCCCCAGGATGCGTGCCAGTCAGAGGAGCAACCTCAGGACTCAATCCCCCAGGCTGAGGTAGGAGGGTGTCTGGTTCCTGTGGTCATGTCAGCTGCTCTTCAGTGCTAAATTGTTTCAATACCTAGATCATTTCATTTCTGTCTATAATGGTCTGGTGGCCAAAGTCACAAAGCGAAACAAATGACAAAGCTGAGATGCAGGTTAAGAGAAACTTAAAAACTGTAGTTGTTCTATAAATGTGCCTCCAGATTATTCTTATTAAACCTAGCAGTTGTATTAGATCTTGAATGCTTATAAGAGCAATATAAAAAAGAGAAACTATAATGACAATTATTTTCAAAATAAAGTGATGGCTTTTCCCCTATTGAAAAGAAAGACTATCTGAGAAATGCTTGTAAACAATGAATTGGAATCTTTTTTCCTCTCTCATTACTTAGAAACAAAATATAAAAATTATCAAAATAAGACAATCGAAGTTTTCAGCAACAAAATGAAAGAATTTGATGTTATTGGTCATGATCAGGTCACAAATCTAGCTTCTGGATCTTTTTGATGTTAAAGGATATAAAATTTTAATCTACACATTACTCAATATTTGGTCCCCAGCCAAAATAGAAATCAGTTTCAGATTTGCTGATAAACCACACTTTTAGTATAGCTAGCTTTAGAAAAGTATGTCAGTTGTTAAATAAGAACAAGTTTTAAACTGTATATATATTCTAAATTTTTAATTTTACATAATGATAAACTTTATAAAACTTAAAACTGTTATAAAATATTTTAAAAATTATTCATTCCATTGTTTACACAGGTAATATTAAAAAATAAATGATTTTATAAATTCCTAGCATGTTTCTGACTATTATATGGAACTGTGAAAAGAGTTTTTGAGTCAAAAATTTGAAAATGCTGTCTTGATTGCCTTGGTACTCAAAAGGAAGAGCTTGGGAAATGAAATACTAGCTAACATTTGATATGTTAAGGATAATGTGATGAGTATCCCTTTAAATAAGAGAAATGATTTCATGTTTACACACTGTCAGGGCTTATAATATTAGCAAATGGTATCATGTAAGCAGTTACATAAGATATGTTATTATATGAAATTTTTTCTGAGGACATCAGAATCAACAAAGAACAGTTCAGATCAAAATTCTTTTCAAAATACACTTATACTATAACTTGTTCCAGAAAAAACTTATGGCTGATATATCTCCTGATTAATATAATTAGTGACTTGGTCATGTAATTTATTTTAAAACAAGAATTCTTGCACTCCTCTTAAATTCCTGCTGGAAGTTCATAATCTAAATCTAATCACAAGGAAATGTCAGCTAAACCCAAATGAGGCATCACTCTAAAAGATATCTGACCTGTATTCTCCAGATGTCAGTGTCATAAAAGACAAGAAAAGACTATTCCAGAATAAAATCTAGTTACTCGCAGGAAGAATCTGCTTTGCATGAAATCTGTAAGGAGAGGGGCGCCTGGGTGGCTCATTCGGTTAAGTGTCTGCCTTCGGTTCAGGTCATGATCCCAGGGTCCTGGGATGGAGCCCCCCATCGGTCTTCCTTTTTATTTTATTCTTGTCTTTATTTAAGACAAAAAAAGACTGTTCCTGAATAAAATCAGTTAGAGGGATGTGAAAATTGGTTGCAACACATGATCTGGAATTTCACTATAGAGAATATTGTTGAGGCAACTGGCAAAATATGAACAAAATCAATAAATTAGAAATAAAATTATTGTATCAGTATTAATTTCCTGAGTTTCTCTTATGATCAGGTGAAGAAAGCAGCCTACTGAAGGGAAATCATATACAGTGTCACTCTCTGATAAAAGTGAGATGCCACCTAGAAGCCAAGGATGCATGGTGACAGTCCTAACAGCCATCACTGCTAAGCAGAAGCATTGTGTTTAGATGGGCTATGAAGTAGGAAGCAGCCACATGTCTTCCTCTGTATGTTCACAGAGTAAAGCTCAAGAACCAGGTGGCAATACTCCTGGCCACTTATTCATTCTGCCTACTGCATGGCAGAGACACGTAATTATTCCAAAATTAAAAAAAAAAAAAAAAAACAGAAAAAATAAGTTATTTTGCTGAAGGTAACTCAGTGAACATGTTGTGGAATTCAAAAACTATCCCCAAATTAACTGATCTCTAGTTTATTACTTTATGTAACAAGTTTAGCATTATCAATGGAGTTTCTACTCTTCCCCTGTTTCATGCCTGTCTCTCCTTTGTGCTTCACTTAAACTCCCATAGGCCACTGTGAAATGCCTGGACACCTCCTACATTTGGATACTTACTAATGTTCAGAGAATCCCTTTTGCATATTTTTTAGAAGTACAGGGGAGTGTGCCTGGGGGGCTCAGTCAGTTAAGCATCTACCTGCAGTTCAGGTTATGATCTCTGGGTCCTGGGATCAAGTCCCACATCAGGCTCCCAGCTCAGCAGGGAATCTATTCCTCCCTCTCCCTCTGACCCTCCCCCCTGCTTGTGTGCTCGGTCTCTCTTCTTTCTCTTTCTCTCAAATAAATAAATAAAATCTTTAAAAAAAAATAGAAGTACAGGGGAACAGACCACCATCATACACTATTTACTCCTGGATTAGATATGAAAGGACAGGAACAATTGGAATAGTTTTTCCTTCTTCAAATAGTGAAAGAAGAACAAGCCACAATTATTTATAAGACTGACAAAAATAGTCTCAAAGAACCAGAGGACCTCAGTAATAAAAACATTCCACCTATGGTCCCCTGGGAATTCTTCCTACACCAGCTATCTCCAATAAAAATAATAAAGAAAATTTATATACATCTGAGCTATCTAAAACAGTCATTTTTCAAAGACTTCATCACTAGACTATAAATGAAGAAGTTAGATTTATCCTCCTCAAACTTGGGGAGGACGAACCCTTCTGGTTTCCTTTTCTAAAGTGGTTAAATATTCAATAACTCCATTACATACCAAAGAGACAGAGCGTTTGGTTCTAAAGCACAGTTTCTGTTCAAAGGACTCTGAAAATGCTTGAATTTTGGAATGAGATCTTCCTTTTGATTCCAGTGCCTCCTTGAATGACTCATCTGCTGAGTATTTTCTGTAATCCAGCATGTGGGTATGGCATTGAAATCCCTGGTCCTCATGAGAATGTCTTCTGGGATGGCTGTCAGACGGTGTGATTCTGGGAAGCACAGGAAACTGGGAATAGAGAATGCAAATTTTGCAGTATAAAGAGAGTATAATATTAACACAGGGACAAAATATCCACAAATAACCAACTAAGCAAATCTCATGCTGAACTGAAATTTTATATTTTTGTTCAGTAGGACCTTCCTCCTACAATGAAGTAGAGTTAAGAGGCGCCTGGGTGGCTCAGTTTGTTAAGCATCCAACTCTTGAGCTCAGCTAGGGTCTTGACCTCAGAGTCATGAATTCAAACCCTACACTGGGCTCCAGGCTGGGCATGGAGCCGACTTACAAGAAACAAAACAAAACAAACAAAAAAAAACATTAACCAGAACATCCCAAGACTAGCTTTGTTCATCCTCTACCATTAAGGTAGAATAATGAAGCATTCCAAGCCCTAAATTGATATGTAAAATAAATTCCAAAATTATAAAAAAGAAAAACTACAATGAAGACATAAATGTTTAAGAAATAATGCAAAGGTAAGCATTTATGTGATTTCTATATTAAGAATGAATTTTTAAGCAAAAGAGCAATGGGAAAAGTCATGAGGAAAAAAATCAATTTAACCACATAAAAATAAACCACATAAATAATACAAACAAAATCAATGGTAGATTTAAAAACTTTAAAAAATATTTGCTGCATGTTAATAATGTTTAATAGATCTCCTGAAAATAAATAAGCGTAACTCACATGCATACAGGCAAACAGAGAGATCATATAATACATTCACATCAATGTTAAAATCACAATTGGAAAATAATCAAAGGATAGACCCCTCAGAGAAGCCAATCTGGAAAGAAACATTATCTCAATTTCTCTCACTTCCCAACCCACTCCAATATAACTTTTGCATGCAAGACTGATTTCGGTCAGGATATTGATCTTAATAATGTTGCCAAATTCTGCCCACTTTTGGTTTTGAATCATTCCATAGCATTCAATCCAGTAGCCCATATGCCCCCCAGCCCCAGGAAACAATCTTTCCTTGTCTTCTACCACTGCACCCTCAAGGGTGATCTTTCTGCCACTGTGTTTTAGACATTTTTGCTCACTTCTCCAGCTAGCAGCTCATAACTGCTGGAGTTCCTCCAGGTTCTAAACTAGTCTTCCTTCCCTTACTTTCCTTTCTCACATGACACCGCCTCCCTAAATATCTCATTTTCAGGCTTTAATTTCTAGCTATCATCTGATTTCCTAATTTATATTGTTAGCCCAGACATCTCCTGAGTTGCTTCCCCCTCAAGTTCTCTCAAAGTATCCCACTGGCACTCAACCTGACTTGTGCAAATCTGAACTCATCACCTCTCCTCCCCAAAACTTCTCCCCATGTGTCCCCTAACTTAGAAGATGGCAGACCATTCACTCACTCAGACCTTAACTCAGGAGCCACTCTTCACAATCTCTTGCCAAGTCAGTAGATTCCATATCTCAAATGTCTCTCAGAAACTATCCACTCTTTTCCAGCATCACTGTTACTACTGTGATCCAAGCCACCCAGGTAATCTTTCATACGTATGATAGAAGCAGCCTCCCCATAGTGGATATCCTACCTCCACTCTTACCCATTTGTTTTGTCATTCCCACAGCAGCCAGGGTATTTAGAACACTAACCAAGTCACATCTGATCACGTTTTCTTTTGTACCTCTTGCCCCACGCACCCTTTCAGGGATGGCCTCACTGGTTAGTCCTTTCCTTCAGCTCACTTGCTCCTCCCCAAAACAGGCACCTTCACAGGAGGTCCTCTCTGCTCATGACCGCTCACCACCCTACCCCTTTACCCCATGAAGTGGTTAATCATATTTTAGTCATTCTTCACTTTCACAGAAACCCTTCCCTACCACCCTGGGTGGTGCGGGTCCCGGCTCAATGCCCTGCTGGGGTCTTGTACTTCTCACAACCATAGCACAACCAAAATCAGTATTTTGGGTAATTTTGTTACATGTCTCTCCCTCATTAGACTATATACCCCATCACATCAAGGGCTATGCTTCATTCTCTGCTAGAACCCCAGTATGCAGCACTTTGCCCTATTCATAACATGAGGTCATTAAATATATACACGATGAGGGTCACCTGGCTGGCTCAGCCAGAAGAGCATGTGACTCTTGATCTTGGAGGTGTGAGTCTGAGCCGCATGTCAGGTGTAGAGATTATTTCAAAATAAAATTTTAATATATATAATATATATAATGAATAAATGCATAAAGAATAAAAGAAAAAGAAATAACAGCTGATAAAAATTGTTTATGCTTACTAATAGTCAAAAATTATGGAAAATGAAATAATATACAATTTTATCTTTCAGTTTAGGGAAAAAAAATGTTATTTAATGGCACTGGCAAGAGTGCAGGGAGATATATACTGTCTTCCTTGCTGGTAGGACTACAAATATACACATCCCTCCTAGAAAGCTGTTGGTGATATGTGTCAGAGGACTCAAAATATTCCCCTCCTTGAATCTGTCCATTTCACATTATTATTTACTGAATTGTGTTCCCCTGCCCCAAATTCATATGTTGAAGTTTTATGTGAGAATGTCAGATTATGACTGTATTTGGAGATAGGGCCTCTAACAATCAAGTTAAAATGAGACCATTATGGTGGGTCCCCGTGGTCTGATTGGTGCCCTTATAAGTGAAAGAACTTTGGATACACAGAGAGACACCAGGAATATGCTCACACAGAGGAAGACCATGTGAGGACCAGCAAGAAGGTGACCATCTGTAAGCCAAGGAGAGAGGCCTCAGAGAAAACAAACCTCAGACTTCTAACCTCCAGAAGTTTGAGAAAATAAATTTCTGCTGTTTAATAAATTTCTGCTGTCTGTGGTGTTTTGTTATGGCAGCCCAAGCAAACTAACATGCATATCTAGAAACTTTCCCTCAAACAATAATAAAAAACATGGTTAAAGATTTGTAAAGCTACTAAAAGATAGTAGGTAAATGTGTATGTATTATTCCATTTATTATAGGTAAGATATGGTACTTGGTGCTTTGGACAAATTAGGGAAACAAACAGGCACAGCATCCCCCTCTTGGAGATTATGTTGGGAGACGAACATTAAACAAATAGGGCATATGTCTACCGCTTTGGCCAAATGCTATAAAGGAAAAGTTCAAGATACACAGAGAGGCTATAACAAGATAAGATTATGTACATTCGGGTGGATGTTGGAGTGGTTAGGAGGATGAGGGGAGACTTTTGTGAATGTGTGATGATGAAGATACAATCTGAAGGATGAGCAGGGTTAATCCGGGAACGGGGAACACTTTTCTGCCTCAGGACAAACCCCATATGTCCCGAGGCCCTGCCACAGAAAAGCTTGCTGGAGTGGAAGGAAATGAAGCCTTTTGAGCGTGAGCGTCTGTCAAGGGGCAGGGCTTGAGGTAGGGTAGTATCATAAGATGGGCAATCTTAAAACATACCCAAAGGTTTCGAAAGGTTTTCTTTGTCCTGTGGAATTGTTTTTTTAGTGCTTTTTTATCTAAATGGGGGTACTTTTTTATCGGGAAAAAAAGGATGCTTTCAAAAATTGAGACAGACACAGAAGGACAAATACTGAATGACTGCACTTACATGAGGTATCTAAAATTGTCAGATCCATAGAAGCAAGAAATAGAATGGTGGTCATCAGGGCCTGAGAGAAGGGGGAAACAGGAAGTTGCTAATCAACAGGTATAAAATCCCAGTTATGCAAAATGAGTGAGCTCTAGAGATAAGCATAGGTGCTTATTAGATACCAGGCAATGTCCTAATGACATTAGATAAATTACTCATTGTATCTTCACTGCACCCTTATGCGGTATCTGCTATTACCATCAATCCCCTTTACATATGGGGAATCTGAGGCAGAGGGAGGTAGGTAACTTATGCTGCTAGTGGTAGACCCTGGAAGGCTGCGTCTGAGCCCTCCCTTCGCCCTTCTTTTTTTTTTTTTTTTAATATTTTATTTATTAGTTAGAGCGAGCGAGCACAGGCAGACAGAGAGGCAGGCAGAGGCAGAGGGAGAAGCAGGCTCCCTGCCGAGCAAGGAGCCCGATGCGGGACTCGATCCCAGGACGCTGGGATCATGACCTGAGCCGAAGGCAGCCGCTTAACCAACTGAGCCACCCAGGCGTCCCTCCCTTCGCCCTTCTTAACCACTCTACTCGGCTGCCTTCCCAGTGATTCCTCTACAACTAGTACAAGACAGAAAACAAATCCATAGAACATTATGCTAAAAGTCCTTCTACAGAATTGTCACTGTTGCCTGAAACTGTCACTAGTTTTGGGATGCCTGAGTGGCTTAAGTGTCTGCCTTTGGCCTAGGTCATGATCCCAGCATCCTGGGATGGAGCCCCACATTGGGGGTGGGGTGGGCTCCCTGGTCAGCTGGGAGTCTGCTTCCTCTCTTCTCTGCTGCTCCCCCTGCTTGTGCGCTCGCATTCTCTCTCTCTCTCTCTCTCTCTCTCATTCTCTCTCAAATAAATAAATAAAATCTTTAAAAAAAAAAACTGCTATCACCAGTTTCATGTCAGGGATTAAGGCATTGTCCTCTATTGAAATGAAATATAAACTTAATCTGAAAAACAAGAAACTACATTAGTCATGAAGTTAGATTTTTAAAATTTACTTTAAATCAGTGATCACAGATTATTATAATGAGTCTTGTCAAAAAGTAGTGTTCTCTGAGAAGAACCAAGTTTTACCCCTTGCCTGCCTTGTTCTTTCTGCCAGATTTGTATTTTCCACTAGACTGGAAGTTCCACAAGCACAGAGATCAAGTGTGTCTTCTTGTATCCTCTACGTGCCTTGCGTAAGTGATGCCTGGCACATAGTAGGTGGTCAATAAATATAGTCAATGAATCAAGGCTCCATTGCTATGGTTTTTCAGGAATCACCATGAGGCTAAAAGCCATATTAGAAACCACATTCAAATGGAAAAGGAAGGGAAAGCTATTTATCTCATCTATATATGGATGGATATAGATTCTTAATAGGTTGTGAGGGGGAAGAGACTCAGATGGGAGCAGTGGGGAGAGAAGAAAAGAGACAAGGCTAAAAGTAAGCTTTTCTTTTTAAATCATTGAGCTTAAAGCAAAATACACCCACAACGAAAACCTAATTGTTCTCTGATCTCTAAAGTAAGAAAAATCTGAGCACATTCTAGACTTAGAAAAGAATCCAACACAGGCTCTTGTCATGAATATATGGTGTTTTGTGACTGGAGCTGGACATTCAGACCCCTGACTCTCTCCCAGGACTCTGCCCACATCACCCTGGGTCCCCTGCTCTGTGTTCTGCACTCGCACGCTCTCTACTCTGTTCCAGGTGCTCATTTTTATTCCATGCTTTGTCTCCTTGAATAAACACACACTTTCTGCAGGTAGTCTGATAACTGTGGAATTCACTGTTGACTTAGAGAATCTAAACAGGTTAATTCAGGCAAATGCCCAAAGCTAGTATGAGCAGGAAGAGATATATGGACACTGTTTAGAAATGCATTACATAACAAATTCTGCTGGTCCCAAAAGTTTAAGGCAAACAACACTGCAACCTAAAACTGGGTTCCCTAAAAAGGGTGGATTATCTCGGTTTTACAGGTATAATAGATGCCAAAATGTACTCAACAAAACTGTATTTTATTAGTCATTTCTTTTTGTTTCGTGTTTTGTTTTCATATTTTCAACAGTTCTAAAGGACTATTGAGATAAATAGCAAATCACAAATTTTCTCTTTGTTTCTCCCTGGTTCTCACTATCTGGAAACTGGAAACTAACTGTACTCCTGGTTCATACATTATGAATACCTCATTTGAAGTGGAACATAAGAGATTAAAATGAGAGTGTGATAAACAGCTGTTTATTTACAACAGAATCATGGACAGTAAGAGTTAGAAGAGTTCCTGGACATCATCCAGCACCCCCTGTTCTTTTTTACATAAGGAACCTGAAGTTCAAAGACCTGTTGAAACCTGCCCTTTGTCCCTCAGTATGCATTTGGTAAGAAATTCTATTTTCAAGGGGTGCCTGGGTGGCTCAGTCATTAAGCATCTGCCTTTGGCTCAAGTCGTGATCCCAGGGTCCCGGGATAGAGCCCTGCATCAAGCTCCCTGCTTAGCAGGAAGCCTGCTTCTTCCTCTCCTGCTTCCCCTGCTTGTGTTCCCTCTCTCACTGTCTCTCTCTCTCTCTGTCAAATAAATAAATAAAATCTATGGAAGGCACGTATTGCATGGAGCACTGGGTGTGGTCCATAAACTATGAATCCTGGAACACTGAAAAGAGATTTTAAAAAATTAAAATAAAAAAAATAAAATCCAAAAAAAAAAAAGAAATCTATCTTCAAATATTTGTGTCTTAAAGAGGTATTTTTCCTCAAATTTGCTGGTCACTGGAACTAAAAGAGATTGCCATACCCACCATAATATTCCTCACAAGCATTATGCTTCTAGGAACTCTGAGGCTAAAACTGAAATAAAATAACACTGTCCCAAAACATACATAGTCTGGGGTTGACAGAAGCAGAAGGTTGGGGAGGCACTCCCAATAGCTAGAATCCTAAGGGACTTGTGAAAAAGAAAAGCTACATTCTCACTATTCTTTTTTTTAAGGTTTTATTTATTTATTTGTTTGTTTGTTTGTTTATTTATTTGTCAGAGAGAGAGAGGGAACGCAAGCAGGGGGAGAAGCAGGCTCCCCACAGAGCAAGGAGCCTGATGCAGGACTCAATCAGGATCCTGAGACCATGACATGACCTGAAGCCAGGCGTTTAACCAACTGAGTCACCCAGGCATCCCTATATTCTTGCTTTTCTATATACTATTCTATTATAGTAAATGACTGTGAAGCAGAGGACACAGGTTTCTGCTGCTGAGTCTTCTAGTCATGCTGCTAAGCAGAGAGAACCAGGGCCTGTCCCTGCTGCTGAGTCCTCACCTGGCCAGCCCCTCCCATTCTGCCATTAGAATCTTCCTCCTGCTTGAGTCTTGCTCCCTAGGCACTGGGTGCTCTGCCTCCCTATGGAAAAGTAGTACTGAGGACAGAAAAATTTTGGTTCCCTCTCCCCTCAGGAAACCAAAGGGAACCAGAAGAAAAAGTGTATCAAATTTATCAAAGGTAGTGATTTATGATGTGGAATCCCTAATTCTTTAGAGGTCATCAAATCATGAAGCTATTTTTAGTATTCCAAAGAGAGTATTGGAAATCACACATTGATCCACGCCTGACACTAAACAGACTAATTTATAACATCACGTGTCTTTCCTTGGACTTGAATCCTATTAATCCTTAGGAGGATTGTCTCAGGTTTATCAGGAACTCTGAATAGTAGTTAAAGAGATCTTAAGCTACTAAAAATGAAGAAATCTTTGCCTACTAAATGAAAATCAGGTCCCCTGGAGGATAAGATAAAACAATAAAAGGGACTCTTGTGGGCATAAAAAGGTTTATAAGTTAAAAAAAAAAAAAAAGGTTTATAAGTATTGATTTTGAACCAAAGATTTTACACCAAAGGGCTCTTCAAATATTATCTAATAGAAATCCCCCTCCCCTAGTCTGGCTCTCCCCTGATTCTCTGATCATAACTCACTGGGCAGGGCAGGGAGGTTTTCCTGTGAGTGGCATCTTGCAGTCCATGATGGTCCCGGAGTCCTCTCTCGTTCTCTTCTATCCAGCTGTGACCCCAGAAGCTGCTCATCCATTTGGCAAAAGACACATCATCGTCGTCATCATCTTTGTACTCCATGTGTAGGTGATTCAAGTTGTCGAAGGCCTGTCCCTAAATTTGAGAAAGAGCAATATCCTCTGACAGGGCTGACTTGATGAAACCCAGGATCTCCCCCCAAAAGCCAAAATGAAACTGTTATTCTCAAATGCTCTCCGCTAATGGGATCCTTAAGGGAGAAAGATTTACTAAACAACCACTTCACCATCAGGCAGCCTCGAGAATGTCTATTTATAAATTGTGCAGCCCACATTCACTCCCCTCCCCCTGTCTTTTTAAATTGAGGCTTTTTAATCCTTCCATGGCTGGGGCTTGTGCCTCCAAGCCTGAGGGTGAGAAGCACAGTCCACTGCCTGGTTTTCCCTGTGCTTTGCTGCCGATGGCATGTGGTTGCATCTCCAGCTGTCCATGATGTTGGAGCATGACCCTTATAATGTGCCTGTCAGCTCCAGGATAGCTCTGAAATGGGGCCACTAACAAGGGACAGACTGACTACAGCCTGCAAGATGGCCAGCTATTGGTATGTTGTATCTATTGCCAGATACTCCCCTAATAAATGATGTTGATTTTGAAACAAAAATCCAGCTCCTGAGTTTAAGGGAACAGTTTCTTTTGTTGATGTATTATTTATATCTGTAATAAACAGTACATCTGTAATGTACAAACCTTAAGTGTATAGTCTGATGAATTTTTACATACATGTACCAATACATAACCACCACCATGCAGGTGAAGATATAAAACATTATCGGCACCCCAGCTGGCTCCCTTTATTCTTCTTCCAATCCATCCTCTCTCTCCAAAAGGTTATGACTTCTGGCCGCTGTCACTACAGATTAATGTTGCCTATTTTCGAACTTTCTTTCAATGGAATTATACAGAATGTAGTATTTTGTGTCACTCAACATTGCATCGGTGAGATTTATCCCTATTTTTGTGCAAATGGTAGTTAATATTTTATAGTACTACACTGTATGACTATCCTGCATTTAAAAAAATTCAGTCTACTACTGATGGTCATTTGGGGCTATCATTTGGGTTGTGTCCAGGTGGGGTATTATAAACAAAGCTTCTATGACCATTATAGTCCTTATTTTCTAGTGGGCATTTTTTTTTAGATAACAGGACTAATAAATTTATTAAGCCCTTCCTTTGTGCCAGGTATGAAGTCAAATATTTCACCTATGCTATTTTCATTATAACAACACTGTGACATTATAGCAAATCTGTGGAGATTTGTATCACAATTTATAGATAAGGACATTGAGATTCCAATAGATGGCCACTTGCCTGACTTCAAATTACTACTAAGCAGCACAGCCAAACCTGAAGCAAGGAGTAGAATAATGAAGTCCAGACTCTTCCCACCATTCCAGCAGTATTCCAAGAAATCTTTGATAAAACTTGCATTCTTAGACAGAGGTATTCCTGACCATTTTCTACATGAAAATTCTTCCTTGAGTTACAAAAAGGTGGGCTTAATAATTGTGACCAGTGTTCCTAGAGCATGGTACCACAATTCCTAAGTTACTAAGGAAAGTAACCAAAGCATAAAATAGCTTGCAACATTTTTACTTCTTGTTTAAATAGTGAGACATGAGGGCTTGTTACTTTGTAATATTTTTATTACAGAATGCAGAAAGTCTGCTTCTCAATGACCCACATGAGAAAGGAAAAGTTATAACTATAACCATATGTCACTACTGTTGGAAGTCTGTTAATTAAAGAAAGAAAGGTAACTCCTCTTGGGGAAGCAGGACCAGGTATGTCCACAAACTTAACAATAGATAAACCTCTTCTTTTCTATTCCTCTTAAGACATAAATGTCTTTTCTTCCAATTTCAGAAACAAAAATAAATAAATCTATGATCACGGGATGGAAAAACCAGAACAGGTTATACCTAATTATTGCTTAGAAGTATTCTTAAGAAAATACAACTTATTTTAAAACCTCTTCGAGTGACATTTATCTCTCAGAGTTCTGAATCCTTCTTTTAAGGCCTTATAGACAGAAGCTATTTAAATATGGGAAAGTGTGCATATATAAATACAGAATTGGCTCATATAATTATAGAGACTGATAAACTTCACAATATACCATCTGCAAGCTAGAGACCCAGAAAAGCCAGTGGTGTAATTCAGTCCAAGTCCAAAGGCCTGATAACTAGGGAAGCCAATGGTGTAAATCCCAGGCCAACGGCAGAAGAAATTGAGATGAGATATCCCAGCTTAAGCAGTGAGGCAGGGCAAATTCCTCCTTCTGTCTTTTGTTCAATTCAGACCCTCGACTGATTGGATGAGGCCCACCACTCTGGGGAGGACAATCTACTCCATTGAGTCCATCATTTCAAGTGTTAATTTCATCAGGAAGTGCCTCCAAAGACACATCCAGAAATAGTGTTTAATCTGGGCTCCCCATAAAATCGACATGTAAAATTAACCATCACAGGCAATAATCCCTTTCATGAAGGCTCTACCCTCTCATCTACTTACCACCTCCAAACCATCATATTGGGGATTAGGCTTCAACATATGAATTTTGTAGAATCACAACATTCAGTCCATATAAGGGTACCACATAAACAGCACCCAGTAAAAACTGAAGGCATGAAGTCTTTAATGAGCATGTAGACAACATTTCACATGTGTTGCCAAAAATCATTACTAGAGGAATTAAGCAAAACCTGTAAGACTTCAATGGGACAAACAAAACAAAAAGAAACAACAAAAGGAAACTTTTGGAAGCTTCTCCCTGGCTTTCTTCAAACTTAAGCCAATATCCCTTTCCCCTTTTGGATTCTGCTCTGTATCCTTTCAGTGTAATAAATCTTATCCATAAGTATAACTATATGCTGTGGATTCTCCTAGCAAATCCTTAAACTAGGGGTGACAGTTGGTGTCAGAAGTGTGATTTATTAAAAACAACCCTCACTCATTGAAATATGGCTAAAACAGTGGTCAGATGGAATTAAAAAGTATAACCTGGGTGATGTCTTTAGGTTTTGTTCTCACCTTTCGGTGGGAGGAGAAAGGGTTCAAATGCTCCCAAAAAACATTTCCCAAAATGTAGTATGTTTGTACTGCTCACTCCTCCAAGTGAGAGGAAATAAGATTAAGTCAATTCCAAGGCTGGCACAAACTTTAGACAAATCAGAAAAAAAGAAGAGCAGAAAAATAACACTCTGTCCTCTGGTACAGCAGCCTGTTGCATTCCAGCTGGGATCTCTTAGTAGTTGTAATGTTAATCCTGAAAGTGTTGAATTTACTGCTAAGGTTTGAGTAGACTTGCAAAAAAAAAAAAAAAAGTGAGAGAGAGAGACTTTCTAAAATGGCTTTTTATTTTTGTACCTATTGCTTCTGGGTATGTGATTTTTAAAAATAGTATAAATCATATTCTTGTAATTTCATAAATGCTAAAGGGATTATTCCAACATGGAAAGTTGCCCAATAATAGGTATGAATAGAACAGGATTTCTTGCTTGGATGGATTAAAAATTTAAAATCCTTGAAATCTGAGTACTGAAATCTTCATAACTGATTATTGTTCCTATGATTTTTGCCTATTGGAGCCTATAAGAAAAGGCAGACAACATAAAAGGAAAAGTAATCTGCACAGGAAAATGCACTTTTTGAGTTTTAAAAAGCAGTTTTTAGTTTGATAAGTTTCTGTAAAATCAGATGTCTGACTCTTAGAGACTGATGATTGTCTAGACTATTTGTGCATATTTTTGAGTAGGTCAGTTTGGACTCTAAGACCGACAAGACAAAGGGAGCTTAGAAGAACTTGGAACTCCATTGTCTGCCTCTGTAGTCTCTCATCTTTGCTGCTGCCAAGGAAGAAAAATCACTGGCTTTTGGAATCCTGAATCCAGAGATCCTAATTACCTGGACCTGATGGTAGCCTGAAACCTAATAACATCTGTAACAGATTATTTCAATCTTGGAAAACAGACATAGGCTCAATAAAAAGAACTGAGATGCTGGGACTACTGCAAACTTAAGACATCCGTCCATGGGGCCATAGGCTATAAAAACATCATGGATGCTGTCTGGACCACATGGGTCACCTGCAGATGCCCATAAGAAAGGGCTCATTCTCTGATGGGACCATCTGAAACCAAGCTGTTGGTGGCTGTGTATTTCTAATGTAGGGACTAATTGCATTTGAGATGAATGACCAAAAGGAACCCAAGCTGTGATTCCTGATGAAAGCTGCAAGTTGGAAGAGAACACAGCATGGAAAATAGGACCTCTCTACCCACTCGTGACAGAAAGGACTCTCAACCTCTGCTCAGGAATGTCGCACTGCTGTTGACTTATGTCTGACTTTCAAGAGTATTTGAAATTTGTAACAAGAGACTGATGGCCTGATTCAACTTTACTCACCTTCCTCCTAAGTTAGGCAGTTTGATTATTAAATACAGCTATTCCCAAAAAGAGATTATTCTTTCTCAGGCTGCCTACTGAATAAATGATCAGGATGAAAAGGGTGGGGGCCTTGTAAACATGTTCTGAAAACGTTTGAAAATTCAAGATTTTGTCCTCACCAGTTCCTGACCATGCTGTGTTTATGGTTAAGTTATATTAACAGTGCTTTTCTATGCAAATTCTTCTGCCCCTCTGTTACAAATTCCTTAAATCATCACTTATTAAGTGGACCACAGGATGTCAGAGAGTGAACTGTGGCTCAACAACAGACATAAGAGGAATTAAAATAGAGAAGTGTATTACTTACAAGTCCTGGAGGACGTGTCTGGCACACCCTGAGGGGCCATGTGCAGAGGTCAAAGCAGAGTGCAGACGTTGGGGCACATTTTTATTAGAGTCTGCAGGTAGAGTGCTTCAGAGTTCCTGGGGCTAAGGTTAGGTTGGTCAATTGAAACCAAAAGGGCAGGGTTTGATACGCCACACTGGAGTCTTATCTAAGGAGCCACGTGGAGAGAAGCCAGTGGGGGCAGGGCACATGGTTGATCATGAGGGATGTTGGGGAAGTGCCAGCAGGAACTTACATGTGCTTGTGACTTTGTGGACTGCTATCTAGGGCATGTGCTTAGGTGAGGGGACTAGTGTCAGTTTCAGGACACTGCTTGGCCAAACAAAATGAGGTCAAGGCAGCAGTACCATGCAATAACTTAACTAAATTCTTGACACCCTCTCTGTACTCAGCCCTTTTGGATGGCAGATGAGAATAAAAACTGACTGGGGAAAAAAATGTAAAGTAATGACTATTAAATGAGACACACTGATTTTGCAATACCATAGGGCAGAAAAAAAAAAAAAAAAAAGCCCAGCACCTGGGAGATACAGGGAAAAAGGGTGTTAATGATCTCTCTCACAACTTCTCTGTTTTTCAGAACTGCTCTTGAATGCCACTGTTGCCTTCCCAGGATGTTGTGAGGTCTTGAATTCGAACTGCTACTGAGCCTGTGATCACACCTGATAGCACTGACTGTGGGACAGCAACGGTGGGCCCAGCTCCTATGTTCCCATGAAGAACAGCTCTAGATGTTGTCCACATTCATGAGGCAAATAAACTGATGTCAAAGACAAGCAAAATTGGTGAAACTGCCTTCTGGAAGTCCTTCTAAAACTAAGGACTCAACTACATTATTTCGACCGGACAGAGAACCCTAGGGCAGAAGGACTCACAGCCGGAAGCCAAACTAGGGGCCCTCTTTACCTCTAATGCCTACTAATGTATGCCTTCATTGGATGACCTGCCAGTTGCAAATTTTTTGTTTCCAAGGGTACTCTCTGGGATTATTCTTGAATGTGTACCTTAACTTTCATGGATCGCCTCAGTCATGGAAGGCATGTAAGTCAGCTTCAACTTATCAGGCAGAGTCCTACTGTGCTTGAATGGATGGTTCAGGCCAGGTAAAAAGATGAAGGCAAAAACTTTAGGAGAAAGCCACCAGGCTTTCTAAGATTGACCTTTATTGTCGATGGGATTTGTTTTAATTGGCTAAATCCAGGACCCTGGAGGACATACTAGCAAGATGCTTTCTCCCTGCCACATGGGGCCCTATTGATAATAATTTTGCTCTAAAAAAGCATGGGCCAAATGGGGTGGACTTTGTAGAAAGGAGTTAACAAAGTAGCTTGAGACTACATATCCTTAGAAAAGCCTTGCTTAATCCTTGGCTAGCATATAGGAACTTGACTGGTAAACAGTTCCTACAGTAATATAAAACTTACCCTAATTGATGAGTGGCTTAAACTGCTTATGTAACCAATGGTTTATTCTGAACAACTGCATTTTTTTCTGGAAGTCTGGAATTTTTTGTACAGGCTAGGCAGTATGTGTCCGCATGAGCAGCTTCCAGTAAAAGCTTTGAGCTCTGAGTCCCCAGTAAGTTTCCCTGGTAAATAATACTTCTCATCACTGGAAGAATTAAGCAGGTTCTATGTGACTCCATGGGAAAGGACTCTTGGAAGCTTGAGACAGTTTTCACTTTGCTGAATTTTTAACTAAGTGTCTGAAAGTATGTATTACTTGAGCGTACCTCATCATCACTTCTTATTCTAAAAAGCTATACAGTTTATATCATGAAACTACTGTTGATGTAAAAAATATCTGGGGGTTGTGTTTTCAGAGGTCTGCCTATTGGTTATATAATATCTAGTTACTTTGGCAGTAAGCATCATCAAGTTCTGCAGGATTTGGGCTAATGGTAGGCTTGACAATAGTCAAAGTCGTCAGATGTTGGAATAGACTTTTATAAGACAATATATCATCTCTTTCACAAGAGACCTTGAAGCACAGTATTGATTCACATCTGCCAGAGGTGAAATCTATGCAGCTTTGCCTCCAGTAGTGTTACACCTTATATGGCTTCTCAAGGTCTCCTTGATCCCTGGGCAGCTATTATTCTAAAACAGATTGAACTCACTATTTGTTAAAGTTTACCACTCTGGGGAAAAAAAAAAAACTTTACCAGTTTAGCTCATCAGTGTGTTATACTTCAGAAAAGGCTTCCTCCCAGTTACTAACTACAAGTTCACAGAATCTAAGGGTAATGTCTCAGCACTTTTTTTTGGTCCGATTCTACAAGCCTCCCTATAAGAAGTGCCCCAGAAAAGAATCGAGGGAATTAAAGAATCCTGTGAGTCTCACTTCTAAGAGGGGCAAAATTTTGCCATGTGCTATAACAGAGTGGATCACCAAACATTTACAGGAAACTGTGACAAAATACTTATGACATTTAGAAAAAGAAATTGGAAAGATTAAAGTTTGAGTCAATAAACAATGAGCAGGGGTGCCTGGGTGGCTTAGTTGGTTGGGCATCAGACTCTTGATTTCCACTCAGCTCATGATTTCAGGATTGAGATTTGCCACCCCTGCGCCCCACGTGCCCCCCACCCAGGTGCAGCTCGGCACTCAGCAGGGAGTCTGCCTAAGATTCTTTCTCTCCCTCTCCTTCTGTCCCTCCCCACCTTCCTCCCCTTCTCTCTCTCAAATAAACAAATCCTTAAAAAAAATAAAAAATAAACAATGGGTAATCTTCAGACTGTTATAAATAAAAACTTTAACAAAGCTTCAGAACGATCTGTTCTGAGGATCAAATGCCATATACTCTTATATGAATGTGGTCTTTTTGGAAAGAAATACAGCAAGATGTATTAAGAAGATTTGTTTTAAATATTCATGCTCCTTGGCCCCGAAATTTCTCTTCTTATTATTATAAGTATATAGTCAGAGGTATGCAGAGGAAATTTGTTCATCCTAACATTATTAAAAATAGCAAAAATGTGGGGTGGCTGGGTGGCTCAATTAGGTGTTCCACTCTTGGTTTCGACTCAGGTCATGATTTTAGGATTGTGGGATGAAGCCCCCCATCGGCTTTATGCTCAGCACAGAGTCTGGAGTCTGCTTGTCCCTCTCCCTCTCTCTTTACCCCTCCTCCCCACATGCACACACTCCCAAATAAATAAATAAAATATTTTAATAAAATAAAATAGCAGAAATGTGGAAACATCTTAAAAGCACAATTGGAGACCATGCTAATAAATTATGGCATCTTCATACAACAGAATTCTATGCAATCATAAAAAAAAAAATCAAGGGATTTAATGACACAGGGAACTTCTCAAAATAAAATCTTTGGTGACAAAATCAAAATATAATACACTGTGATAGTTAATTTTATTTGTCAACTTGACTGGGCCATGGTGCCTTGCTATTTAGTCAAACATTATTCTGGATTTCCATGAAAGCATTTGTGGATGAGATTTATCATTTTTTAAAGTATAAATTGTTATTTATTTATTTCTGGCAAATCAAATTTTAAAAATTTTTTTCATTTGATTATAGCTGACCCATAATGGTATATTAGTTTCAGGTGTAACACATAGTGATTTAACATCTCTATATGTTATGCTATGCTCACTACAAGTGTAGCTACCATCTGTCACCATACGATGCTCTTACAATATCATTGACTGTATTCCCTATATTATACTTCTTATTCCCATGACTTGTTCATTTCATAATTGGAAGCCTATATCTCCCACTCTCCCTCATCCATTTGGCTCATCCCTTTGGCAGCCATCAGTTTGGCATCTTTTCCTATAAGTCTGATTCTGCTTTTTGTTTGCTTATTCATTTATTTGGTAGATTCCACATATAAGTGAAATCACGTGGTATTTGTCTTTCTCAGTCTGACTTATGTCACTCAGCATAATACCCTTTAGGTCCATCCATGTTGTCACAAATGGCAAGATTTCTGGATGAGATTTATATTTCAGTTGGTAGATTTTGAGTAAAGCAAATCTGCCCTCTATAATGTAGGTGGGCTTCATTTAACTAAATAGCTTGAATAGAAAATAAGATTGACCTACCCCAAGCAAGAGAATTCTACTAACAGACTGCCTTTGGACTTCAAGTGCAATATTGCTTCCCCTGGGTCTCCAGCTTCCTGACTCACCCTGTAGATTTTGGACTTATCAGCCTCCATAATCAACGTGAATCAATTCCTTAAAATAAATCTCCCTCCTCTCTCTCTCTTTCTACATCACACACACACACACACACACACACACACACACACACTCTATTGGTTTTATTTCTCTGGAGAACCCTAATAGATACAGTTTATACTAGTATGATATCAACTATCAACTATGAATCATGGGATTTCAGTTAATTTTTTTTGTTCTTTCTACTTTTCTCTACATTCTGTAAGTGATCATGTAGCACTTTTGTAATCATGAAAAGATGTTATTTTAAAATGACTCCTGTATGTCATACCTAATGGTGAAAGGCTGAAAGCTTTCCCCGTTAGATCAGGAAAAAGGCAAGAATGCCCACTCTTACCACTCTGATTCAACACAGTGCTAGAAGTTCTAGCCAGTGCAATAAGGGAAGAAAATGGGAGGGGTGTGAGGGAAGGCATACAAATTTTAAAGAAAGAAATAAAATCGTCTCTATTTGCAGATAATGATTATCTCTAGATAAAACCCCAAGAGATTTACAAAACCACTCTGAGAACCTATAAGTGAGTTTCAGCAATGTCCCAAGATATAGGTTCAATACAAGAAAACTTAATTGCATTTCTACATACTAAAAATGAATATGTGGAAATCAAAATTTAAATCACAATACCATTTGTAATTGCCCCCTAAAGAAAGTAAAATACATAGATACAAATCTAAGAAAACATGTACAGAATCTGTATTCTGAAAATGACAAAAAGCTGGTGAAAGAAATCAAAGAAGACTAAGGAAATGGAAAGGCTTATTAGTGAATAAGTCATGAAGCAAAGATGTCAATTCTCCCCATACTGAACTCTAGGTTTAATACAAATTCCTATCAGGTGTTTGCAGACATGGAAAACTTATTCTAAAATTGATAGAAATTCAAAGGACGTGAAATAGTTAAAAACATTCTGAAAATGAGGAGTAAATTGGGAGAACCATGCTATACAATGTTAAGGCTTACTGTATAGCTACAGTAACAGAGACAGTGTAGTGTTGATAGAGATACACATAGAGCAATGGACCAGAATAGAGAATCCAGGAAAAGATACAGACACAGATATCTAAACTAAATTTTGAAAAAGCGCAAAAGCAATTCAAGTAAGGAAAGTTGAGTGAGGAAAAACCTATTCAACAAATGGTTCTGGAACAATTAGACATTCACAGTTTAAAAAAATGAATCTTGGGGCACCTGGGTGGCTCAGTGGATTAAAGCCGCTGCCTTCAGCTTGGGTCATGATCCCAGGGTCGTGGGATCGAGCCCCATATCGGGCTCTCTGCTCTGCGGACAGCCTGCTTCCTCCTCTCTCTCTCTGCCTCTCTGCCTACTTGTGATCTCTGTCTGTCAGATAAATAAATAAAATCTTTAAAAAAAAAATGAATCTTTTAGCAGCTATCCAGCAGGGCGTGTGCACCTGCGTTCACCATGTTTTAAAGGAAAAAAAAGTTAAAAAATGAATCTTGACCTATGTCTCATACCCAACACTAAAAATTAACTCACAGTGGATCACAAACTTAAACATAAATTATGAAGTTATAAAACTTTTAGGGAAAAAATGGAGAAAATGTTTGAGATCAAGAACTAGGTAAAGGGGTGCCTAGCTGGCTCATTTGGCAGAGACTGTGATTCTTGATCCCAGGGTTGTGAGTTCAAGCCCCATACTGGGTATAGAAGTGAGATTACTTAAAAATAAAATCTTTTTTAAAAAATTTTTTAAAGGAACAAAGCAAAGAGTTCTTAGATTTCACACTAGATGTGTAATTCATAAAGGGAAAAATGGATTAACTAGATCTCATCATTTTAAAATCCTTTGCCCTTTAAATGACTCTGTGAAGAAAATGAAAAGACAAAGTGAAGACTAGGAGAAAATATTTGTGTTTGCCAACATATCCAACTAGTTTCTAGAACATACAAATAGCTTTCAAAATTTTACACTAAAAGAACAAAGAACCCAATTAGGAAACAAGCAACAGACATTTAAGACATTACATTGAAAAAAACAGACATCAAATAAGCACATGGGAAGGTCAACATCATTACCCGTCAGGTCAATGAAAATTAAAACCAAAAGCAGATATCACTATAAATACCTATCAGAATGGATAAAAAATTTTAAAATAGTGTCAACACCAAATGTTGGAGAAGAAGCAGAGAAGTTAAATTCTTCTTATTATGGTGCTGATGGGACTTAAAAATGGTACAGCCACTTTGGAAAATAGTTTACCAGTTCATTTTAAAACTAAAAATGCAACTACTATATGATCCAGCAATGGCACTCTTGAGTATTTATCCTAGAGAAATTAAAACCTATGTTCATGCAAAACCTACATATGAACATACAGATTTGATATACACAACAGTTTAGATTGCTTTTAAGAGAATTATGCAGAGTGAAAAAGTTTAGTCTCAAAAGAATACACACTATATAATTTTATTTATATAGCATACGTGAAATAACACAGTCACAGAGAAGAAGAACAGATTAGTGATTGCCAAGGGTTAAGGATTGGGAGCAGGGGGTTTTGGCTATAAAAGTTCAGCATGAGAGAGTTGGGATGATGGAATAGTTCTACATTTTTATTGCAGTGGTAATTACATGACACGTGTTAAAACTGTGCAGAACTGTAACTCCCACATACAACAAGTGTGTGCATAGCTGGTGAAAGCTGAATAAATTTTGTGGATTGTATCAATGTCAATTTCCTGGTTTTAATATTGTCCTATAATTGTCAATATGTGAAAGTGGCATGAAATGTATGAGACCCCCATGTGCATTTATTTGCAACTCCCCATGAAACTACAATTATTTCATAATAAAGGTAAAAAGAAAAATGTCTAGTACCAAGAAAAAGAAACTTCTCTAAACGAGTAGCTACAAGATCAAAGTGCTGTTGATCTAGAGGTATTCTGGGAAGATAATAATGAGGATGGCATAGCATTTCAACCTCTCTGAATCCCCACATAAAAACCAATAGAGCAATTGTAGAGGAAAATATCCATGGACAACTCTACAGCAAATACTGGTGACAAGATGTACTTCACTCCCAAGTGGACAGTGTGTGGACAAACTTCCAACAGCTAAGACTTGGGATAGTTGGTCATGAAGGAGGAAAAGAAAACAACAAAGCAACTGCCAGACCTGAGAACAGGTGAACCACAAAATAGCAAATACTTTGGAAAACATAAGGGACCAATTTGAGAATAGCATTAATCTTTTATCCAGCAACATTGCTAAATTATTAGTTCTAGTATATTATGCTTTTTAAAAATTTTCTATGGAGACAACCATATTATCCATAAATAATGAAAAGTTACTTCTTTCTTTCCAATCTCCCTTTATTTCCTTTTTTGTCTTGTTATTTTGGCTAACACTTTCAGTACTATATAACAGAACCTGGAATCCCTGACTGGTTCTTGGCTTCAAAGAGAAAAGTACTAACATTTCACTATTAGGTATGATCATTTATTTAGATTTCCAGATTATCTTTACCAAAGTTCTATAATAAAAATGTTTTTCCAACTGTGTCACAGGCAAATAATAGGGCAAGACTGTGACATTGGTTAAAATTTAGCGGAAGATGGTGGTAGATTAAAAAGAATTGCAACTTTTTGCTACTTCTCCCATTGAGAGTTGGGGTCTAATTCGCCTCTCCGTGAATCCGTGCTAGCCTTAGTAACATACCTGGACCATAGAAGGTGGCAGAGTGATGTTTTAGAAAGTTATGCAGCTTCTGCTTAGGGTTCCTGGGACATTCTAGGAACCCTTAGCTGTCACATGAGTCCAACTGCCCTGATTGCCATGCTGGAAAGGCTGTAAGAAGTTGCCCCCCTATATAGTCTCAAATCTATCTAGTCTTCAAGCCCTTTGCACCAAGGTGTGAGACACAGTGAAGCTGTCTTGAACTCTCCAGACCAGTCCATTTGCCAGAAGAATAAACTGTTGACACCAAGAGAGGAGTCAATCAAACCTGGGCAAATTCCTGAGCAATACAACTTTAGGATGTAATAAAATAGCTGTTTTAAGCCACTGCCATTGGGATAGTTTGTTGAGCAGCAATAGATAACAGGAACCTAGGCACAGAAACTATTTTTTATGGTTTAACTTTTTTTCATAATTTAACAAAATTAAGTCTCCTCCTCATTGTTGGATTTGAAGCTAGTTTTCACTGATTTGGAAAAACAACAAAAGGTAAAGATAGGGGAGAATAGCCTGGAGGACTTCAGGTTCAGTGCTGGACCAATGCCAAGATCAAGTCTGCATAACCAACACTCCTAGTCCAATAGGAATGAATTAGTCACTGGTACCCTTTATTGGTGGCTACTCCACTGCAGGCCCATCATTTAGTGATGGACCAGTATCTTCATGCAATTCAGATAATGGAACACCTTTCTCTAAGCAGACATAGCCTGATACCAGACTGTGAGGAGTAAAGTACAGGTTGGATCTCAGCCCCCACTTGCGCCAGCATCCTTGTGCGGGGCACAATACATGTAATCTATATGTAATATCTTTAGAAGTATAAGCAAGGCAACATTTCTACATTTGCAAATGACACAAACTCTTGTGGGTGGTGATGAGCTAAGTTGATGAGGATTGATGAGATAGATCTTACAAATCTGTGAGTGGGCAGAAAGGTGGAAAGTGAGTGCCTAAAGTATACGTATGCGCCATCAGTCACAGCTAAGGAGAGGGAGCTAGGCTGACTGTAGATTGTTCCCTGAAGATAAATGCAGAGGCTCCTTCTGACAGCAAAAAGAACAGCCACTTGATTGAATCATCAAGTGACATTTCCCCTGAGAAACAAAGAAGCGCCACCCACTCAAACTGATGCTTTGATGGAAGTTGACAAGGCAGAAACCACCAGGAGAAAAACTAGGGGAAAATTAACAGCATGAGGCCTCAGAAGAAGCACAGACTATATATCATAAGTGGGGTATGAAGGACAAATCAATCAGATCCCAATGGAAGAAGCTGCAGTGGTACAGGGGGTAAATGACTACAGCATTCCTGGGAGTGGAAACCAGTAGATAGGATGATGGTGGTAATGGAAGCAGACTATCCTGGCGGTAGCAGCAGTGGCAGCACTCGAGTTGGTTTCTTAGCTGATATAGGTGTTGGACAGCAATGGTGGCACCAGATCATTCAATATTGGCAACAGGAATGGAAATGAAGCTGCAGTCAGGGAATTGGTCAATAAACACTTGATCAACTCTTTACTCAGCATTGACCACATTTCAGGTATTATGTTGCATGGATAAATAAGTTAACAATTATTGTGTGCCCAGCCTTGCAATAGATATGGGAGCACAAAGATGACTAAAACAGGATTCTCACCAATCAAGGACTCAGAACTGAGTATGGGTGGCACATGATAACAAATAATTATGGCAATGTGGAGGTTGTGAGGAAAATATTTGTACTGTTGTATAGGCCCAATGCAGAAAGAAAAAACATAGTCCTGGGGCACCTCGGTGGCTCAGTGGGCTAAAGCCTCTGCCTTCAGTTCCGGTCATAATCCCATAGTCCTGGGATGGACCCCCGCATCGGGCTCTCTGCTTAGCAGGGAGACTACTTCCCTTCCTCTCTCTCTGCCTGCCTCTCTGCCTACTTGTGATCTCTGTCTGTCAAATAAATAAATAAATAAATAAATAAATAAATAAATAAATAAATAAATAAATAAATAAATAAAAACCATAGTCCTTTGCTTTGACATATAGCTTTACTAGAGACACTATGTTAGGCACCATAAAAGGTAAAAGGATAAGTATTGGACATAGCTTCTGATTTGGGATGCCTATGGTCTAATAGATGAGGCAGGACAAGTACTATTCTGTAAACCAAGGTAAAAAGGGCTATGTTTTAAGAAAGTTACAGAAAAGTATTTGGGGAGTTTAAAGGAAAGCTCATAATATAGTGGACACTCAGTTTTGCTTTAAGTAAATGAGGATTCTATCTATCTCATCCTAAATGTCATTTTTTCCATCTTTGATACCCTTCAATATCAATTACTTAAAAACAGTATCTATTGCGTGCTTACTATATGCTTTGGACTGAATGTTTGTATCTCCCCCACAAACACCAAATTCTTAGGTTGAGTTCCTAATTCCTAATGTGACGGCATCTGGAGATAGAGCCTTTGGGCAGTAATTAGGGTTAAATTAGATCATGAGTGTGGGACCCTGGTCCCATGGGATTAGTGCCTTTCTAAGAAGAGGCACTAAAGAGCTTGTGTGCATGAGCTCTCTCTCTCTCTCTCCTCTGGTTACCACAAAAAGAGAGAGAGACAGAGACAGAGACACACACAGAGAGAAATCATGTGGGGACACAAGGAGAAGGCAGCCATCTGCAAGCCAGGAATAGGGCTCTCACTAGAAACCACATTGACTAGAACTTTGATCTTGGACTTCCCAGCTTCCAGAACTGTGAGAAATAAATTTTCATTGTTCAAGCCCCACAGTCTGTGGTATTTGGCTATAGCAGCCCTAGGAGGCTAATACAGATTTTGGTACAGTGAGTGACACCCCAGTCTCCCCAAATTCATGTCCTTACATGTAAAACAAGTTCATTTCATCCCAGAAGCCCCCAAAATCTTAACTCATTAGAGCACCTACTCTAAAATCTAAGGTCCAAAGTCTCATTTCAATATCATCCAAATCAAGTATGGGTGAGACTTGAGATATGATTTATCCTAAAGCAAAATTCCTGTCCAGCTGTGAACCTATGAAATCAAACATGTTATTTGCTTCTAAAATAGAATGATGTGACAGACTTATTATAGACATTTTCATTCCAAAAGGGAAAAATATGAAAGAAGGAGTAAGGGGTCCCAAACAAGTTCAAAATTTAATACAGTCAGTTCCATTAGATTTTTTTTTTTTTTTTTGGTCCTCTTTAGTCCCAGCTGGCAGTGTTTCTTCTTCTGGTATCATCCTATCTCTATTTCTGGCCTCTGCTGAGATGGCTGATGAAGCCCATGAGTTCCATCAAGATCTACCAAATCACTGTTCAGCTATACCATTAGTGTTCTCTTGAGAACAAGCTTTCTTGTTTTTTGCAATATGGACAGGCTAAGAATTTTCCAATGTCCAAGTTTTTGTTCCTTTTCACCTAACAGTGCCATCTTCAACTCTTCTGCCTCCTCTTCCATTTTACTATAAGCAATGGGGAGAACCTAAACCACATCTTCAATACTTTGCTTAGAAATCTCTTAAATATCCAATTTCATCACTCATAAGTTCTACCTTCTACAAGATACTAGGACAAAATGCAGCCAAGTTCTTTGGCACTTTATGATAAAAATCACTTCCCTCCAGTTTCCAATAGGCTGTTGCTCATTTCCTCTGAGATTTCACTGAAATAGCCTTTAATATCCATATTTTTACCAACATTCTGTTCATGATTATGTATTTATGTAAGAAAATGAAAGCTTTGTCTCCATCTCTCATTTTTCTTTCTGAGCCCTCAACAGAATTGCCTTTAATGTCCTTATGTCTACCAACAGCTCCTTCATGGAAATCTCAGCTTTTTCTAGCACACAACTCAAAACTCTTTCAGCCTTTACCTATCACAAGCCCAAAACCACTTCCACATTTTTAGGTATCTCTTAATAGCAGCACCCCACTCCTAGCACCAAAATCTGTATAACTTAGCATGCTCCAGAGAAGCAAAACCAAAAACTACTAGACATACATACTTATAAGATTTACTATAAAGGAAAGGACTAATGCAATTATGGAAGTTGAGAAGTCCCAATATCTGCAGTTGAGAGAGAATTGAGAGAGCTGATGGTGCAAACTCCAGTCTGAAAGCTGGCAAGCTCAAGCAAGACCCAAGAGCCAATATTTTAGTACAATTCCAAAGGCATGACAAAACCAATGATACAGCTAAAGGTAGTCAAGCTGTGGAACATCGAGCTTACTGAGGGAAAGTGGTCCTTTTTATTCTTTTCAAGCCTTCAACTGATTAGAGTTTTACTCAGTCTATTGATTCAAATGTTAATCTCATTGAAAAAACAGCCTCACAGACACACCCAGAACAATTTTTGACCAAATATCTGGGCACATGTGGCCTAGTCAACACATGAAATTAACTATTACAAGGACTATCTTCTGGGCTCTGGGAGTATAAGACAAACAAAATTTCTGTCTGCATAGAGTTTATGTCCTATGACGGGTCCCCTAAATAATTTTAAACACTGCTAAGTGCTATGCATGTGGACCAAGGAAATAGAAGAAGTGTATGGGAGGAGGGGATGGCCAGACATCTAAGCTCATAGGAAGTGGAGAGGGTCTAACAGTTTTTTTGGCTCAAGAATGAAACTAGGATTATGCATTGGAAAGAGTAATCTAGTATCTAAGTGCAGAATGACACATAGAAGAAAGGTACTGGAGGCTGGGAAGCTGATACAGTATTCAGAAAAGATAAAGAAAATAGAGAAAAGAAAAAAGGGAAGAAACAACTATTCAGCATCTATTATATGTCAGACATCTAATATATGTCAGACTTCTAAGTGTTTTCATGTATTTGAACTGGGAGGTAGCAGGGGGCATGAAAAGGAAGAAAAAATATAAGATATTGCAAGAGAATCAGTAAGACTTCACAGAAGATTTTGTGTTTACATATGTATATATTGGTACATTCACTTGTGCTAGGTAAGTAGGGTTGTAAAAGAGAAAGGTCCAAAAAGCGTAAGCTTTCAAATATGGGTAACTAGTAAGGTAACAGTGGTATTGTGAGAAAAAGGGGATTTACAAAGGGAAAGAGTGAGGAGGGAAGATGATGAGTTATATTCTTTAAAATGAGGCATCCAGGCAAAGCTGCTCAGAAAATAGTAGGAAATTATAGGGCTAGGAGGTGAACAGATATGTCATACTAAGAAATACCTAGATATTGATGATCTTCATAGAAATGGTACCCGAAGCAATTGGACATACTTTGGTTACTAATGGAGAGATTGCAGACAAAGAAGACAAATTCTTTCAGAGTACTATACTTGAGGAAAATCTGGAGCTGTGCTGTCCAATATGGTAACCATTAGTCACACATTAGTCACACAAAGTTATTAAGTCTATTAAAATGAAAACAAAATATTTCATTACACTAGCTATATCTCCAAGTGCTCAATAGCTGCACGTGGCTATTGGACATCAACAGATACAAATCATATTGGATGTCACAGATTAAAAAAAAACACTTCGAACATCACAGAAAGTTCTATTGGACAGCATTTATCTAGAAATTGGTCAGCGAGTAGAAGAACCAGGAGAATTTAGTCTCCTGAAAGCCAGGGAAAACCACGTTTCAAGAAGGGAAAGACCAATGATACCAAATGCTTCAGTAAAATCAAATGAAGGTCAAAAACTAACAATGAATTAAGTGACCTTTAAGGTAGTTTCAGACTAGTAACAAAATTAGAAACCAGATTATTAGAGATTTTGGATGAAATGGATGATAAGTATAGATAACAGGCATGAACAATTCTGCTCAGTATTTTGCAGTGAAGACAAACAGAGAATGGAAACCTAAGGAAAAATTGGAAGAGAATTGAACTGTGTATGTATGTGCTTAGTATGTCTATGGACTCACTGGAAGGCTTGAGCACCAATCAAGCAGCTATCTATCAACTCTATCAATAAGAAAGTCTTTCATGTAGCAATGACAATTGAGGGGCTAGAATTATACAACTTCAAAGCTAGGAGGAGACTTAGAAATCATCTAATCCACTCATCACATTGGTGCCCACAGTCACACACATAGCTTGTTAGTATTAAAATCCAGAATAAGAATTCAGGTCTCTTGCATCCCAGTCCATTAGATGTTCTACCGCATTTCAACTGATTTCCAAGATAGACCACAGAAGAGGTGAAGAAATCTATTGAATTCTATTAATCTAGCAGGAAAAACAAAATGTCTATGCTCACATATACAAAACTTCAATTTTCTTAGAGACAATTTTACTTCTCTCCTTCAAAATTAAGAAATACAGAAAACTAAACAGTGAATGTCTGCTATTTTGTAACAAACAATATACTAAAAAGAAATTAAATGTTATCTAATTAAATCTTTTCACATATAGGTGTGAGAGGAATGTTTTCACTATTTCACAGCTCAGAAATTTATGCCTCAGGTCAGCAAGGTCATAGAACTAATGGCATTCTTACTCAGTTCTACACTATAATCAATAAGGAAATGACGGAGAAAATGGGAGAAAAGAGATGAATAGGCTAGGGAATGAAAATGATATGTTCAACAAATCACAAAAGTATCAAGAACAAATTCATTTACTGATGCCAGTCTTAAACCAATAAAAGCAGCCCTTTGGATAAATATTAATTAAATAAAGTGTTTCAAGAAATTCTAACACTGATCACCCTTGGAGAGGGGAACTGGGTGGCTAGGGATAGGGTGACTTTTCACAGTAAACCCTTTATAACTTTTGGATTGCAACCATAACAATGTTATCTATTCTGGTAAGTTTTTTAAAAACTTCAAATGACTTAGTTCCTACCAATAGTACTTACTAGCATCCTACAATCCCCTGAGGCTGCAGAAAAATGGAAATTGCGGTAAAGAAATATCCTAACTCTATTCTAAAATAGCAAGGGAGAAATTGCATTAAGGGCCAGAAAACTTCCTCTGAGGGCTGGGAATCAGAAAGGAAGAAAAGACGATTGCCTGCAACAATCCCTATTTGATCAACTCAGTTCCGTTGCTATTATTTTTAGCTCACCTTTTGAGTCTGTTGCTGAGGAACCCTATTACCTGAAAGCAGTTTACTAATAGGAACCTCATGAAGCAGGAGAAAAGCAACGATCCCGAAACCTTCGAATTGGGCCATTCTAATTTAATCCGTCTATTGTGGTGCCACGTAATAAACTAACTTTCAACCATTATGTAGATCTACTGTGATGTTTAAAATCCTGTTGCGCCCAAAAGCAAAATGAACCTTTGTAAATTTTTAATGTAAGGGGCTGCAGACCAGTATACTTGATATGTGGAGCCATAGCTCTGGATCCATTCTCTTTTAATACTAGTCTTTTCTTACTGAAAATATTATGAATTCCGAATAATTCCTTGCAAGGGAAATTCTTGTATTTTAAGATGTCTGGTGCAGGGCATGGGGAAAGGACCTGACAAAGCTACTGGATATATGATAGCTATGAATTGAAATTTCGTTTTGAGAATGAAGCAAGAAGGCTGAAAACAGCTAATGCAAAAACTCGCAAAGCAGGGGGCGGATCAGAGCACTGCAGAGGGCGCGGGTGTTCCAGGGATCCAGACGTGGGCTGGGATGTCAGGAGAAATCCAGCACAAGGTACAAAAATGTATAGGAAAGCTGCAAGCAGGTGGGTCTTCGCATTTCTACCCACTCAGTTCAAGAACTTCATTAACAACACACAGACGTCATCGCTTTCGTAACTGGTGCAGACGGAGAACCGCGAGGACTTTGTCCAAGCCGTTTTGGCGAAAGCCAACTTAGATTTGCCCGTTTCCACCCTGTCTGATTTGTACCATCTGCTGCTGGCCCCATTAATATCAAATTCCTCCATTCTAAAATCTGGCCACGGTAGAAATAAGAAAATCGATGATACAACAGGCTAGCTCTAGCTCTGAGTTCTTCCTTCACACACCTTTAACAGTCCTTTTAATCCGTTGGTTTCCACGACTCCATAACCAAACTACCGTCCCCAAAGGTCTAAGAAGCGCCTACGTGGCGGTAATGCGCGGACGAAGACCAAATTCCACCAATAAACTGAGCTACTCGGACCACGCCCCCCCCACCATTCCTGCCAACCAATAACATTCAACAATTCTTCCGCTACTCCCGCCCGTTCTTGGGACCGCTGCAGATTCCGCACTGCTCGCGGGCGGACCATAGATCTACTGTAGGTGCGGCCCTCCTCCGCTTCCCCAGATAAGAGGTCCCTCTGAAGGCGGAGGGAACGACAGTGGCTACCATCGGCAGCCCAAGACCCTAGAAGCTAGTCTCACAAACAGCAGCGCGGCGAAAGGAAAGAGAAAAGGGCACTCACGGTGCCCCCTCCCGCCCTGTTTCCCCCTGACCCGGAAGTAATTTTTCCCCTCTTCTCTCCACCCCCCCCCCCCCTCCCCCCCCCCCCCCCAGTTGAGAAGGGAGGAAAGGGACGGCCGGGTCTGGCCCAGCATGCCCTAGGCTTCCGGTGACCTCTGGCCCTTTTCTGTCGTCGGCTCTCGCTGCCTAGCGTGCTCGCTAGCCCACGGCTTTCCCTCCCTCCCTCCGGTGTTCCTTCGCACGCTACCTGGTGACTGAGGCGCCCGCGACCAGCAGGGAGGCGGCGGCGGAGGACACTCGTCATGGCCGCCTCTAAGCCTGTGGAGGCGGCGGTGGTCGCGGCGGCTGCGCCTAGCTCCGGGAGTGGGGTGGGCGGCGGCGGCGCGACTGCGGGCCCCGGCACTGGGGGCCTACCGCGATGGCAGCTGGCGCTAGCAGTCGGGGCGCCCCTGCTGCTGGGCGCAGGTGCCATGTACCTGTGGAGCCGGCAGAGACGACGCCGGGAGGCTGGGGGCCGAGGCGATGCCGGCGGTTTAAAGCGTAACAGCGAACGGAAGACCCCAGAGGGCAGGGCCAGCCCGGCCCCGGGCAGCGGACACCCTGAGGGCCCCGGTGCTCACCTGGAAATGGTGAGAGAAACAGCCCTGGGCTATGGAGGTGGAACCCAGCGGGTGCAGCCTTTCCTTGACTAGCTGTGCGGGTCAGGGGGCTTCCTATCAGACGGAAGCTGCCTGGTAGCACATGGGTTTAGGGAAGCACATTTCTGGCTGCCTTTGTAGGGATTGGGATAGCTTGAGGGCACAAGTTAGTGTTCTTCTTTGATAGTATCCTTTTGGTTTCAAAAAAATACTTGTCTTTTTTCTCAGTGACACAGCATTTATTACTGGCGTTTTGGGTACGGGGGACATTTGCAAATGTGAAGATTTGTATTTAACTAGTGAAAGAAACCAAATTCCATTTACGATTAACACATTGTGGTTGATAGGAATTGTGGTTTCCAAGGCCTAGAATTTGATCCGTAATAACCTTTTAATAATGAGCCACCCCTGTTTTTTGAAGTCTCTCAGGGTAGGGCATAGGTAAACGCAGTGACTGTTGGTTGGCAGAGTGAAATGGTGTTGAGTAGCATTTGTGTTGTTTTTTGTTTTTTATTTAATCTGTGGGAGCGAATTCTTAAACTTTTTTGGTAGAAGCATGTTAAGTTCATTTTTTAATTTTACCTGAAAATTTACATGATCAAGCCTGACATGCATTATAAAGATTCTTTGATGTTAGGCCAAGCATCAGAGTGGCTGGCAAACTGCTTTTCATGGTTTTGTTACCGACTGTTAAATCCTTTTGGTATCTGACAGCTGTGGGGAATAAGCCTGGCTGCATTTAACAATACTGGGATGGGGTGGGGTGGAAGATTTTATTTGCCTCTTGTATTGTACATTGGTAGTTCAGAGTAAATCAGAGTTCAGAGAAACCTTTGGTCAAATAGCTCCCGAATACATTTGCAAGTCATTTCCTGTTATATTATTTAGGTTAAAGACATGGTTTTACTAAGTAGTCAAATAAGCTTTAAAGGAAGTTTTGATGTAGGAGTGAACTACCCTAATTTAATGCCCACTATATGTTAGGCTTTTGCTAGGCTGTGAGAGGGCCAGATAGTCTTTGTAGTGGGAGAGTAAAACATTACCCTTTTTTTCTTTTTTTTAAATGTAGAAAAGATGCAGGTATGCTGGAAGAGCCCATGGACTCAGAACTAGGAGATGTGCACTTTGTTGTGGACTCTAGCATGGTTACCTTGAGGAAGTTATTTTATCTCTCTGGTCTAGTGTCATCCACATAACTATAAGAGGATTACAGTATTTTTAGATTTCATGTCTTTTACAGCCCTAAAAATTGTTGCCTCTGAGTGCTGCCAATGAGAGTGTTAATTGGGAGATTTGAATTCACACGTGTGTGTGTCATTTTCATATGTCTGAAATTCTCTGATCATTTCCTATTTCACTTGTTAGTTTAATTTTAATCACAGAAGAATAGTGAATGAATGAGAAATACAGAAAAGTTTTTAGTGCTATAATCACTAAACATAAAAATAATTTTTAAACATGAAACTTTGTGACTTTTTCTTTTTTGCGGTTTCAAATACTGCCCCATCTTATCTATTTGGTATTTGAATTTAGTATACCATTGGTATATATTCTGCAAACTTTCAGATTTTAGATACTAAAAATCTTGTCGCTGCTGTTGAAAATTAGATTTTAGACTTACTTGTGTAACTTGAACTGCTTTAAAATGATTTATTATTTTTGACCCAAAATAAAACTGAGCAAAACACAGAGTTATTCACCTTGGGGGATTTGTGGGCTTACATTCTTGCTTTGAATTACTAAATGATTCTTCAGTAAAACAGAGTGTCTTTGCCATTTTTCTAAACGAAATTTGTGTTTTAACTGATGGTTACTAAGTATATTGAAAGACGATTTTAGTCTGGTCCTTAAAATTATTCTTAGACTATCTGTATATAACTGACCACCAGTTATAATTTATTTATTATCTGTGGTTGGAGAAATAGCTTTATATTTGAATAGCACCTTTTAGTTGGCAACCTTAGTGGGTTTGGTAAATAAGGAAATCATTTGTTTCATCTGATGGAAAAACTGGCAGACTCCTGATGCCCTAACTGTTTATTTGCCCACCTGAGCAATAACTGTAATTTTTAAGGGAATAAAGGAATGGACAAATATTTTCTGTTCAGGGTTCAGTGAATTAAAATTCAGTGGTTTTTGTCTGCTGGCCTACGTTTGCCTTATGTAAAATGAACCAGTAAAGTTATCTGGCTTGTAATTTTCCTGTGCAGTGTAGACTCTATACGTTTATCATTTTTTCTGGGATAAACACTTGAAAGCAAAAGCAGAAATTCATATTTCTCTTTAATTAATGGAGATTTTAGGATTTCACTGAAGAAAGGCATCAGATTGCAGTTGATAGCACCTGAGATTGAGGTACTTAAAGTGTTAAATCATGTTCCATTTTGGGCCATTGAAAAACCTACCATGATGTGCCATTTTGCATCAGTAGTTTTTTTTTGTTTTGTTTTTTTTAAACTTGAAGTATTACAGGTTTCCAAAGTTGGAAAGATTCGTTGAAGAGCATGTTATCCATCCATAGGGCTTCTTAGTCTCTGGCCCTGAGTTTTAGCAAGGGACTTCCAAACCCACATACACACCAAGTAATGATATTCTGGCTACACAGATGGATGTAGATGTCTTAGGTATTTTTTCAAACTTGGGATTTTTTGAAACGTACATTTCTTTAAAATTTCATTGAGTATAGTAACTTTTTAATCTTTTTTTAAAATCTGGTTGTTTTTTAATCTTGATAAAATATATAGTTATTCTGGTATTCAAGTTTTTTAAATGTTATACAGGAGTTGTCCCACATGAAATGGTTAGGAACCACTAATCAAGCACTCTAGAATGGGAAGGGAGAAATGCACTTAAACATTTTAATTAGGGGGTCACAGACTGAGTAACCTCTGTTTCCAGTCATTTTTGAAGTAAAGTAATGCTCTCCCCTTAAACAAGCTTCTAGTTATTTTTTAAAAATCAGGGTGACCAATGACATTCCTGTACAACTGAGTCCAATAAACACCTTTCAATCTTCTATCTCACTTGATCCTTGGTAATATTTCACATTGTCTTCTCTTAATTTCATAACTTTTCCTGTGGCTTCTGACATAGTATATTCTGGTTATCTTGCTTTTTAAAAATTTCTTAATACCTCCCTTGCTGATTGTTCTCAGTGTCCTTTCCAGGCTCTTTTCTCTGCCTCTTCCTTTTCGTGATCTTCATGTTCTATCGTAAGCATTCTTAACCTTCCACACCCTCACTAGATGTTTGCTTGCTGTATGGGAGTTTTATTTATCTCATATACTGATAGCTCCCTAATTTCCTGTCTATAGCCTAAACCTCTCAAGAGACCCAAATTTAAGGGGAATTTTCACTTCATTACTTCACAGATATTTCACATCCAGACTCCTGTTTTTCCTGAGAGTACCTCTTATCAGTGTTCCTCATCTAACTAGTTTCCTGAGCCAGAGACTTGGATATCATCTTAACTTTCTGGTCCTTGCATGTTTTCCACATCCAGTCCAGGAAAATATCTAGAAAATTCTTAAGTCTGACTACTACATTTCCACTGCCATTATTTCTCAACTAAATAACTGTTCCTCTTTTTGTCTTCTAAGTCCTTTTTGTCACTGCCAGAATTAATCCTGACAGCCCATGCTTAAAATCATTAAGTGGTGTTCTGTTATTCCCCACAACATAAAGTTCAAACCCGTCATCATTTAAGACTCTCTATAATTTTCAGCCTGCTTACCTCTTCTTCTTCTTTTTTTTTTTAAGATTTTATTTATTTGACAAAGAAAGACAGTGAGAGAGGGAATGCAAGCAGAGGGAGTGGGAGAGGGAGAAGCAGGCTTCCTGCTGCGCAGGGAACCCAATGTGGGGCTCAATCCCAGGACCCTGACACTTCCTCATGTTTTTTGCCTTTGGATATTCTGTGAACACTGCTCAATACGCCTACCTTCTCATCCTTCAAATCAGATGTAGTTATTTTAATCTTTTCTGAAACCCTTTACCTGGGCATAGCACTATGTGATTACATAACAGTCTGATCTTTTCCCTTCCATAGCACTTACCACATTGTACTACAGTTGCTTCACATATTTTGTGGAATATGTGAAGGCTAGGACTGGCTCTTACTGTTGTCTTCTCGGAACCTAATATAATGCTTGGTAGAAAGCTTCATTGTTTGCAGGTGTGTGTGTGTGTGTGTACACACACATAACCACAAATTACGTATTTTTTTCAGAACTCCAGCTTTTCATTTTTATTCTACCAGTCGATCCTAGAAGTTGGTATAACAGTTTTAAACCTTATTTAGGCCTTCTTTTTATAAATCATGTGATTTTTGGATCAACTACAGCCATAATCCTGCAGAAGCTGTGTTCTTACAAGTGGATTCTTAGGTAAAGTGCTCTGTACTGTGATTTAGTAGGTGGGGTTGGTTGTAGATTTTTAAAATATAATATGGGAAAGAAGTTTATTACTATTTCAAGTATTTTCTTGTTATCCTAGCTTTTATTCATATAAAAGTAACAGTTGGTTGATAGAGTATTTTAAAAGACTGCTGCTCATGCTTTAAGTTTTCCACCATTGA
The DNA here is from genome assembly GCA_003697995.1 of Taxidea taxus jeffersonii. Lineage (NCBI taxonomy): Eukaryota > Metazoa > Chordata > Mammalia > Carnivora > Mustelidae > Taxidea > Taxidea taxus. The sequence continues at coordinate 60,550 of ML103408.1, forward strand.
TTGCTATTTCTCCTAAGCTGAAACTCAAATTTTAAAATATGCTTTTGGAATTTGGTAAATTTAAGGGAATGAAACCACTGAAAAGAAACACTATCAAACTAAAGTATCAAAAGTATATTTTAACTGGATATAAATGTGTAATTATGAGGATACACATTTTCTTTTCTTTTTTTTTTTTAAAGATTTTATTTATTTATTTGACAGAGAGATCACAAGTAGGCAGAGAGGCAGGCGGGGGGGGGGGGGGAGCAGGCTCCCTGCCGAGCAGAGAGCCCGATGCAGGACTCTATCCCAGGACCCTGAGATCATGACCTGAGCTGAAGGCAGCGGCTTAACCCACTGAGCCACCCAGGTGCCCCACATTTTATTTTCTTATGCACAGATTCCAGTTCATTTCCTTTCACAGTGACTATATGTGATCATCAGAATAATATTTTATAAATACTTGCTAAAAATTTATAGTGAGTTCTTATTGCCAAATGTATATCATTGAAAACTTTCTGTAATGTAGTCAATGTTACTATTGCAAGACTTGTTTTAAAGGACTCTTTTAGGTCTCCTGAATTTCTTGTGTGTATGAAGTAACCTTTACTGACTGTCAAACCTTGATTTTTTTTTCTAACTTTGTATTCCACTAAATTTACTTGTATTATACTTTAGTATCTGTTGCTTTTGTCTTTAAATGTTAATTGTTTTCCAGAATAGATATGTCTCTGCAAAAGGTGTGAGGCAGATTCCTAGGGTTTGCCTCTCATTTGACAAGTTCTACCACAGTGTTTGTTGACGAGAGGAGACATACATATTTACTTTTCTCATTGTTTCCTTTTAGATTTATTATCTGAGTTATTTGTTTTTAATTATTGTGTCTTACCTACATAGTTTAGATGTATGTGTGTGTATATATATATGCAACTGCTCTTTGGGCCTAATAATTTTCTGGTTATTACACAGTATACTAATCACCTAATGTACATTTTCCTGATGAGAATTGGGATTTTAGTTTTTTTAATCAGTTAGTAATTCTGTGGAGAAGCTGCCAGTCTCCTTGTTTGTTTCCTACACTGCCCCTGGTATTCCTTCAGAATAAAGAGTATCCTCTTGGTTGTGGTACAGTGAAGTTACATCAGATGTGCTTTTAACTAAAATGAATTCAGTTATAATAGCTTGGATTAAAGAAAAAGGTCTAATTGTGCCAATGATTCTCTTTGTCTTTTCATATAAAGGCCTTTTGCCCTAGAGTCAGTAGTGAGCAAGATATCTGAATCTGTTTTCTTTGATTTAGTTCCAGAAGGCAAATCTGGGTGTGATTCTAATGATATTCTTCGTAAAACATGAATGATGATCCATGTAGTACAGAAGTAAAGTTTAGGCAGCCTGGAGTCAGATTGCTTGAATTTGAATCCTGCCTTAAGCAAATTAGTCTTTCAGGCCTTCAGTTGCTTTATATGTAAAATGAGGATAGTAATAGCACCTACGTGGTATCCCCAGTGGAGTACTTTATTAAAGATTCTTCAAAAGTAATTTTAGCTTAATGCATTGACTTCAGGATTCCTTATAAGATTTGGTGCCAAATATTTGTTGAATTCATTTAGCAGAATCACATCAAGTCACGGAGTTGACTCTGCTGGGCAGTTATTACGAAGAGATGAAACTTACTCAAAGTGTGGATGGAAAAAAACAAAGTTTTCTAGTAGACTGTTGTAAATTATACTTTATTGACATACTGGGCAGATGTAAATATCTTTTTCATAATCCATCTGTATTCTGACCAGAATTCACAGAGTTTGAATTTATGCCCATTTATGGAAATGAGTATGTGGCTCAATGAGTATGTGGTATGAGTATGTGGCTGAAGTAAAGTTTAAGAGTCCTTATGTACGTAGTAGTAGTGGAAAGTTATTGGAGGGTTTTGAGCAAGGAATGACTTGATAAAATTTACTTGTTAAAAGAACGTTCAGGGCGCCTGGGTGGCTCAGTCAGTTAAGCACCTGCCTTCGGCTCAGGTCATGATCCCAGGGTCTGGGATCGAGTCCTGCATAGGGCTCCTTGCTCAGTGGGAAATTGGCTTCTCCCTCTGCCCATTGCTCTCCCTGCTTATACACTCTTTGACAAATAAATAAATAAAATTTTTTTAGATCAATTGGAAAATAATTTGTAATAAATGCAGAGAGGTGCATTTTCACAGAGTTTTAGTGTAAAATATTATGGAATATTAGAACCTTAAAAAGACTACCCAAACCAAAAGTGATTTCCAATAAGGTAAATGGCTTTATAGTCTTTTAAATCTCCCTAGTAGCTTTTAGATGTGCAAATGGGCCATATGAAATATACTAGCATTTCGAGATGTTCCCATTATGTTTTAGATCTGCATATCTTCATTTCTCATTTATAAAATATGCTTTCAAAATCAGTTGTCTTTGGGCTTATTTCCTCATTTCAATCTTTAATTCTGAAAGTTACTATTATAACTCGAGAATGTAGACTGGTGGCAGAGGGTGGGAAGTGACTTAAAAGTAGTACAAAGGATTCCTGTAGGATATAATTAAAATACCTCAAAAAGAATTGTTAGTTGTGTGTTTTCTAATACAAACTTTTTTGTCCAGTGCATATATTTTCATTTCTGCCTGGTTTTCACCTCAAAGCTTATGAAGATAGGGTCTAGTTCCTGACATAGGAGAAGGTTGACATTATATTAACTAGCTTTTTGTCCTAAATTTTATCAGCAAGCTGAAATAATTAGTTTTTCTGTACTGTCCCTGTTGTAATTCCATTCTTTCTCTGCGTTTTTATTAACAAAGGGAAATAGTTGGACAGAAAGTAATGGGGCAGGCAGTGAGCTTAGGGTAATATGGATGTTAACCAAGATTATCTTTCCAAAAATGTAGTTTGGTTGCTTTCTGGGGTGACAGTGGAGGAGCAATGGAGGATAATTTGCAACTTAAGTGATTTGCCTAAGTAATTTGATCCTTTTCCACAGTGTCATTCAGATCATTGTGGGGGTTAGGTTTTGTTTCTAGTTTTGTGGGGTTTTGTTGTTTTGGGGAGGTTGACAAGGGGGTTTTTGTTTTGTTTTGTTTTTAACTGTATAATAAGGAAGGGAAATTAATCAGACTGATCTTGGCTTTAGGATTTAAAGAATTTTTTTTTTTTTTTTTTTTTAAGTAATCTCTACACCCACTGTGGGGCTTGAACTCAGAACCCCAAGATCAGGAATCACATGCTGTAATGACTGAGCCATCTAAGCACCCTGGAGTAGAAGAATTTTTAGTAATTTTAAAAGGAGCTATTATAAAATTTGACTAAGTGGAGGAAAATAGCTAAGTGAAAGGTTCACTTGATTGGTTTTAAGTTGATTTAGACTATGCTGAATAAAAGTAAGAACTGTCAATCCTAAGTAGAAGAAGAAAGTCTTGTGTACTCATTTCTCCATTCTTTTAACTTGTCAGTACTTGCTATGACTGCTTTTTCTGGTATTCTGTATGGTAGTATTTAGCCTTAAAGTTCTAGTAGACAGGAAAGAGTTCATTGCTGTTTCTGCTAATGAAACAAGGTCATTACTCTGTCCAGAAAATGTTTTTTATCTAATCTGCAAATCTTCCTTTAAAATACTAAATAGGGGCGCCTGGGTGGCTCAGTGGGTTAAGCCTCTGCCTTTGGCCCAGGTCATGATCTTAGGGTCCTGGGATCGAGCCCCGCATCGGGCTCTCTGCTCAGCAGGGAACCTGCTTGCCCCTCTCTCTCTGCCTACTTGTGATCTCTCTCTCTCTCTCTCTCTCTCTTTCTGTCAAATAAATAAAATCTTTAAAAAAATAAATAAAATAATAAATCTAAAGTAGGACTGCAGTCAAATATCTTTCTCACATGCTTTTAATATGCCACATTATTTATACATAAACAGTCCCTAGTGTTTAAGGATATGTGTTAGCCATGTTCTAAATGACTTAGAAACATTGTAAACTTTTTGCCAGAAATTGGAAGAATGTTTTTCTTGATATGTAATATCAAAAGTAACTGAGTTTCATTATTTTGAAGTTTTATTAGGCACAGAAAGATTTGTAATTATGATGTGTTCTTGGCAGATTGTGCCTTTTATCAGTATAACTGTCCTGTGTTCCATCTGAAACTTTTTAATAGTTATTTGTCTGATACTCCCTTCTATTTCTTAGTGTTTGCCTTTGTAACTTTTTTTACATTCTTTTTGACCTGTCACTTTGTTTTAGTTCATGAATAGGCAGCATAGTTTTGTAATAGGGAGATTTAACCTTTTCACATTATTATTAACATATTTAATGATCCTGCTATATGTAAGCTGCCTTTTTGTTTCTTTATCCCCACCTTCACTTTTGTATTGGTCATTTGCCCCACTTTGGGGTTTATTTTTAGTGGTAAGGAAATTGTACCACCTCTGTTTCTGTTCTTGTGTTCAACCTTAAAAGCTAGTTTGTCTAGGTATAAGATTATAAATTGAGGATAATCTTTCTTCAGAACTTTAAGTTGTTACTTCATTGTACCTCATGTTTATGACATTCTAATACAGTTTGGTTCTTTTTCTTTTGTGGATAGTCTGTTTTTTTCAATCTAAAAACTTTCAGGACTTTCATTGGGAGATTTCACTATGATATGTCTGAAAATGTGTCAGTTCAGCTCCAGGAATTTTTCTAACATTTCCTTAAATACACCGTTCTGTGCCTCCCTTTCTAAACTCCAGATAGATAGATGTTGGAACATCTGAATTTATACTCCATGTCATTTAACTTTTCCTCCATACTTTTAACCTCCCTGTCCTCTGTTTTCACTGCATTCTGGCAGATACCTTTGCTCTACCTTTTACTTGTTAATTTACTCCTCAGTTATGCCCATTCTAATATGCAGTCCCAGACCATCTATTGAGGTGATTGCAATAATTCTTTTTTTAATTTTTAGGATATCTAATTAGTGCTCTGGAAAGGCAGCCTCTGTTTTTCCATTTTTAGAGGTCAAGGGAGAAGGAAAATCTTAAGCAGGCTCTACACCGAGCACAGAGCCCAACGCGGGGCTTGATCTCACTACCCTGAGATCATGACCTGAGCCAAAGTCAGGAGTCAGACACATAACTGACTGAGCCACCTAGGCACCCCTTTTTTTAAAATGTGATATGGGGCGCCTGTGTGGCTCAGTGGGTTTAAGCCTCTGCCTTCGGCTCAGGTCATGATCCCAGGGTCCTGGGATCGAGCCCCGCATCAGGCTCTCTGCTTGGCAGGGAACCTGCCTCCCCCTCTCTGTGCTGCCTCTCTACCTACTTGTGATCTCTATCTGTCAAATAAATAAATAAAATCTTTTTTAAAAAATAAATAAAATGACTGTGATAGCCTCTTACTCCTCTGATACTAAAGTTTCTGTTTGCTTCGTTTATCCTACTTTTCTCAAATACTAGTTTCTATTTGAGTTGGGAGCCTCTCTCTCATGTTAGCAGTACTCGGTAGTATGGTCTCTTGGAAGACAGCTTTCTTTGGAAGACAGCCCAGGTATGCCTGTCACTTGTCTCTTGGGTGTAGTCAATCCTTGCTCCTTCCAGATGACTGAGCCCTACTCCAGTCTGACTTCTGCGTCTCTTGGTGGAGGGGGAGGACTGACTGTTGAGGTTGCTTCAAATGCAGTTTTCTAGCAATCAATGTGATAGTTGTCTACTATGGATATTTTGTGCCAAGTAGTTTTACTGTCAAAGTTTTTGGAGGATGATTAAGGCTTTTGACAAATGGAAAATTTTATATTCATCTTTTAATTTGTGGCTTATTTGGTTCTTTTCATCCTCCTACATCCTAGTTTTAAAATATGTTCCTTATTGACACTATCTGGCTTAAACTAACTGTTTAATATTCTGAACTTAGGAGGTGCCTAATTGGTTCAGTCAGTAGAGCATGTAGCTCTTGATCTCAGGGGTCATGAATTTAATCCTCATGTGGAGCCTACTTTTTTTTTTTTTTTTTTTTAAGATTTTATTTATTTGTCAGAGAGACTGAGCATAGGCAGACAGAGAGTGGCAGGCAGAGGCAGAGAGAGAAGCAGGCTCCCTGCCAAGCAAGGAGCCCGATGCGAGACTCGATCCCAGGACGCTGGGATCATGACCTGAGCCGAAGGCAGCTGCTTAACCAACTGAGCCACCCAGGCGTCCCTGGAGCCTACTTTTAAAAAATGTATTAATATTTCTGAACTTAGATGAATGCAGTTTCCAAGAAATCTTTGGATGCTACTAAAAAGTAACTATAGTTGTACTCAGACTAAAGGAGAAGGGGAACAAAAGGTAAACGAGGGGAAAGCCACAAAGAAAAATGAAGCAAGAGTAAGGAGAAAAAGAGCACAATTCCTAGTAAGTTATTAATAAGGGCAGCTACTTTTGCTTTTATTTTGTCAGTGCTTACCTGTTGAAAACCTGTAGATTCTTCCATAATCACATATTTGTTAAAGTTGGATGATGCTGACAAACAATAAAGTTTTGGGGAGAGACATGCCACAAGCTCTTGGACTTAATAGCTAGAAACTAGATAACTGGAATTGTCTCCAGAATGCTTTCCAAATGTTGACTGAGGTATTCACAGCTGTCCTCAGTGCTAACTACCAGCTCTTCATATTATATATGAATGAAGTGTGTGAGTTGGGTCCCCCAGAAAGATTCTGAGGCAAAGATGGGAGTACAGAAAATTTGCTGATGAACAAAGATTTGGGATGACAATTGTAATGAAGATAGCAAAGTGTTTCTAGTATCTGTTCTACACTGTTGACAATCAGCCTAAAAAAAAAAGCAACACACATGAATAAATAGTTTTCAGAATATGAAAAGATTTTCAGATTCATTAATAATGAGGAAAATGCAAATCAAAATATTGGAATATTACTTTATATCATAGCTTTTCAATGAACTTGGCACTACTGACATTTGGATCTGAAAATTCTTTGTGTTGGGGGGCTGTCCTGTGCATTACAGAATGTTTAGCAGCATCCCTGGTATCTACCCATCAGTTGAACAATAGCAGCTATTCAACCCTGGCTCCTGCAGTTGTGACAATTAAAAATGTCTCCAGACATTGTGAAACGTGTCCTAACCAGTAAAATCACCCCTTACTGAGAATCCATTAGACTGGTAAAAATTAGCTATCTCAACTCTTGCTTGGCAGGAATGGCAGGAAAGTGGATCTTTACATTTAAAGTATTATAGCAATTTTTTTGAAATTAAAAATACATAAACCTTGTGGAATTTAAGAAAGAACACAGATGAACAAATGGGGAGGGGAAAAAGAAAGAAAGAGAGGGAAACAAGCCATAAGAGACTCTTAACAATAGAGAACAAATGGAGGGCTGATGGAGGAACCTTGAGGGGGGTGGGTGATGGACTAAAAGCGTAATGGGTATTAAGGAAGGCACTTGTGATGAGCACTGAGTATTGTATGTAAGTGTTGAATCACTGAATTCTACTCCAAAAACCGATTGCACTGTATGTTAACTAAAATTTAAATAAAATAAAAACTTGTAATATGAAAAAAAGTACATAAACTGTTGGTTTAGCAGTCCTACTACTGAGACTTTATCCCATGAAGATACTTAAATGAATCAGTGTACACTTTAAACAAGCACTCTACCTCCCCATTTTTCTTCTGTCAATTTATCACTGTTTTAATCATTGATCTGGATCTATTCCTGAGTATTGGTAAGTGTTATTTCCTCTCATTTTAGAACTCTCTTGATAGAGCCCAAGCAGCCAAGAACAAAGGCAACAAATATTTTAAAGCAGGAAAATATGAACAAGCTATTCAGTGCTATACTGAGGCGATCAGCTTGTGCCCTATAGAGAAGAACGCTGACCTTTCCACATTTTATCAAAACAGAGCTGCTGCCTTTGAACAGTTGGTATGTATCTTAGGGGTTTTTTTCTTCTTTTTGCTTTCTTTATTTGCATATTGTTTCATTTAATACCACCCAAATCTAATCAGTTTTCTGAACAATTCTAATTGTTTTGAAATTATGGGCTTTTTGTTTTCATATCCTTTAATACATAGCTTTTTTAAGAATAGATTTTAGTTTTGCTGGTTACAAATATAACCCAAAGTTATATATATCATATTTTATAAAATTAGATGATGCAGGAAGCTACGGTTTCTGGTGACCCCAACCTTCTCAATAGTTTGAGGCTATTATTTCAACTTTTTGTCTCCATATGTGGGGTCTCCATATATTATTGTAACATTCTTTCAGTTGCCACTATATCTTGTGCAGTTTTTCTTAGCACATGCAGATTTGTCATTCTTCCTGACATACTGTATATAGTAGCTGTTGTATAGTTGTGTACTGAGAACATCTTCCTATTGATGAACATTTGGATTGTTTCTTGTTTTATCTATTGCATTCAGTGTTTGAGTAAATATTTTCATAAGTATTTTTTGCATACTTTTGGGAGGATAAAATTCAAGAATAAAATTCTAGAAATGGAAATATAAAGAAATAGCATCAGTACCTACTCCCAACAATAATATATGAAAATGCTTGTTTTCTATCATTCTCACCAACTTATATTCTCAGTCTTGATAATATTTGCCATTCTGGTAGGAGAAAAACACTCTCTCTCATTATTTTAATTTACACTTCTTAAGATGTTGCTAAAGTTGACTATCCTTTTCTGTGGTTATTGGGCAGTTGTATTCTCCACATTTATTTGTTCAACCAAATTATATGGACCATCTCCTATACAGAAGGTTACTCTGGTACGAGCTGGGTTTGTAAGAGCAAACAGTTATGCATGGAGCTCAAGTTTTGCTAAACAGCAAACTACTAAACAACATTTTCATAAATGCTTAAAGAATTAACCTGATCTGTAATAGAGGAATGACTGGAGATGGGTTTGGAACATAAAACAGTAGAGAAGACAGTGTCAGAAATAGAGGAAACCGTATGTGTAACTGCTCTGAGGCAGGAAGGAGTTTGGTGTGATTAAAGAATTATAAGGGATCCTGGAGTATAGAGAGGTAGCAGAGGGCAGGTGAGACAGAGCCTTGCAAAGGTAAGGAGATTGGATTTGATTCTGAGTGTAAAGGGAAATACTTAAGGATATTAAGTAGGGCAGGAACATCCTCTAAAATTGCTTTCAGTGTTCTGTCAAGAATATATTATAGGGAGGCAAGAGTGGAGACAGGGAGACCAAATAAGGATGCTGTTATAGTAGCCTAGGTAAAACATGAAAGAAAGCTGAGACCAATGACTTGCTGTTGTTGTACTGGACATGAAGGATTATGAAAAGCAGGAATGTTAATGATGGTAGAATGGGGAAGGAGTTAGACAGCTAAGTAGAAGTTGAATTAAGAAATGTCTGTTTTCAGGAGAGTGGTTTGGTCTAAAGAGAACCATCTAATTTTAGATTTTATATAATGCCAGGACAATAGATATAATCACCTAGGGAGAGAGAGTAGAGATGAGGCCGTGAATGTTCCACTTGTAGAACTCAGGGGAGGGGAGAATTTAGCAAAAGACATTGAGAAGGAGCACCCATTGAGGTAGGCAGAAATCAAGTAGAGAGGCTGTTCTTTGGGGGTTTGGCAATAAAGAAGAGCTGAGAAATGGGGTAGTAGCTGTAGGGAATTACAAAATCAAAGGAGGGTCTTTAAAAGATGGAAAATACTAGAGTGAGTGTTTTTATGCCCATGGGAATGCTTCAGTAGAGATGTAGATTGATGCAAAGGAGAAATAGTTAACAGGGTGAAGTCCTTTAGTGGAGACAATATGGATCACAAGTGGAGAGGTGGCCTTTGATGAAGAGGGCCACTTCCTCACTTTTAACAGCAGGGAAGGAGATGATATGAACACAAAGATGCAGGTAGTTTTCTAGATTTGGTGGTAGAAAGATGGCCTAAGTAGGTCCTATGCCTGTTTTTGAAAACCAGGTTGCTTTTCTTTATTACAGGTATTTATATGAGCTCTTATGTTATATTGTGGATATTAACTCTTTTTATGTATTGGGAATATTTTTGTATGTTCTGGGACTCTTGATACTCAGCCTGTTAAGTTTCCAAACTGATTTCTTTTGAACAGTGCTTCCTTTAGTGTGACTTTTTTTTAATACTTTCAATTACAGCAAAAATGGAAAGAGGTGGCACAGGATTGTACAAAGGCTGTTGAACTTAATCCCAAATATGTGAAAGCTCTCTTTAGACGTGCAAAAGCCCACGAGAAGCTAGACAATAAGAAGGAATGTTTAGAAGGTGAGGGTATTTTTGTGTTTACATATGAAAATTACTAAAGGCTTTGAGTCAATGATAAATTTATATGAAACTCTGCTTGTGAGTAGAGAAATCACTTGGGTTTAAAAGTTAGATTCTTCCCCAACTGAGAATTTGTTTTCTAGTTTAAATTGAGATTGCTGGTGCTTGAGTATTTGTTCTCAATTATGGAATGAAATTAGTATTAAGATTTGAAGTTCACATCCCATACATTTTTAACTTGGCAAATAATGAGCCTCAGTGTAATTCCATGAATAAGAAATAAGAAAATAGGTTTTAGTAAGTGATAGTGTTGCTAAGATTCTTCATATTTTTGGTGATTATCCTATATAAATATGAAATACTTTTGAGATGAATCATTAAAGAAAACATTTGGTTTTTGCTCTTGGTATTTTCAAACATGATTTTATACCCGATTGGGAAGTATGTAGTTGGTACAAAGCATCAGGTGAATTTCCATTCTCAGTAAATCCTGTAAATATTCTACAACCTCTAATTGGCCATATTTGCTTCCAAAACTTCAATTAGAATATATAGGTCACTGATTTTAAAGTACATTTTTGTAGGTGACATGGAGCTTAACCAAAGTGATTTCTGCAAGTTTAAACTACTTTAAAAGCATCAGTAGTAATCAGATTTTGCCAAAATTATTTTTAATAATATTTAAAAGGAAAAAGCCATTTTATATTTATAAAGTCTGGATTACCAAGTGAGGGTGGTTTAAAAAATGTTTTAGAAAAGTTTGAGGTTTTGTGGTGTCATGTACTTTGGTGGTGGGTGGAAGGACAGTTGCTTTGGAAAAGAGAATTCCAAGTTTTCGGCCAGCCCTTGAAGTTACTAACAGTTAATAATTGGTAAGAAGGAGGTTAAGTGGATTTTAGATAGAAGGAAGGAGATGGGAAAAAGACATTGACATTGGCATTAGCCTGGTTATCAGGGGAACATACAGCAGATTGACTTGTTTGGAGGATTTGGAAGTTTGAGAAACTGAATTCAGAAAGAGTGGGAACAGCCAGTGTTTGAGTATTCTGAAAGGTTGAGAGTTTTCAGGAACCACTGATCTTTTAACTTTGAAACCACTTTATCTTGAGCTGTGGCATAACCAGATGAAAATGGTATTTTGCAGCATATTTAATTGAGAACTCTTGGCCAGATTGCTTTGGACACAAGGAATAACTCTGAGGCCTATAAAAAGAATCAGACATGAGAGAGCCACATTTCATTGATTTGGCCTTTAGGTACTGGCCAGAAGAGAATCTTCCTGGATTCCTTGTTTATTTACTATGTAGAATGTGAGAGTGGTGAGAAACATCACAAACCATGCAGTATAGTCCCTTGGATTTCACAGGTGAGGAAAGTGAATAACCAGAGAAGTGGAATGAATTTATGAGCTTTGAGTTTGGTTATGGAGTATATAAAACTAAAGTATTGAACAGAATCGATTTATTAGAAATGAAATTGATAGCTATATCAGGCTATCAATTTGGTTTGGCTTTCTGTGGTAACATTGTGCCCATTTGATGCTGATCATCTTTGCAATAATTTTATACTTTTACTTTTTCCATCATTTCTAGATGTCACTGCTGTATGTATACTAGAAGGGTTCCAAAATCAACAAAGCATGCTGTTAGCTGATAAAGTTCTTAAACTTCTTGGAAAAGAGAAAGCCAAAGAAAAATACAAGGTAAGCCTGAGTTGGTCTATAGAGGGAACATACATTATGAAGGGTCATTTTTAATTTACACTGCTTAAACTTGGATGCTGTAGTAATGGTAACAACTGAAATTAGATCTGGATTATATTTCTTTTCCTATAATCTTGGGCTTTTGTGGCTTATCTTTTCAAAATAAGAATGTTAAATGTAGGGGACCTGGGTAGCTCAGTGGGTTAAGCCTCTGCCTTCAGCTCAGGTCATGGTCTCAGGGTCCTGGGATCAAGCCCCACATTGGGCTCTCTGCTCAGCAGGGAGCCTGCTTCTCCGTCTCTCTCTGCCTGCCTCTCTGCCTACTTGTGATCTCTCTCTCTCTCTCTGTCAAATAAATAAATAAAATCTTTAAAAAAAAAAAAAAAGAATGTTAAATGTAGGCTATATCCAATATGGTATCTGGAAGATACTGAAAGAATTCACCTATATTAGGGGTCACCAAAGAAGGCCTATGGGCCACATCCAGTCTGCCCCCTGTTTGTATAACTAATGTTTAACTGGGAAACAGCACTCAGACATTGTTTTTGGCTGCTTTAAAGCTTTAACAGCAGAGTGGAGTGGTTGTGACAGAAACTGTATGGCCTGCAAAGCCTAAAATACTTACTATCTCATCTTTTACAGGAAAAATTTGCCAACTCCTGCCTATATCATTAAAATTTTTAAAGGTATAATATGTAAATTGGCACCGGTTTTAGGTAATCTGTAACAGATGACTTAATTCAAGAAACATTTATTGAACAAAGCAATTTTAGGAGGGTGGGTAGCTATTGTCCTTGCCCTTACAGAATTACAATTTAGTGAGAGAGACCATTAATAAGTGTGAAAGGCATGATATGATGAAGTGTCATGGAGAGCTATAAGTAGAGTGCCATGGGACTACCACAAACATCACTAAATATCATTGGAGATTTTCTGCTAAACTTCAGTAATATTAAGGCAGATGTTCCTTTTTTCTTGAAGGAAACTTTTAAATTGACTTCAATAAGCTATGTGTTTGTTTTTTTAAATTTTGCTCTCCTGAATATTCATTGAGTTAAACAGTTAAAACAGGTTTCTTCACTGCAGGACTTTCGTGTGCTAGGACATATTGTGAATCTTCAGGAGGAATGTAGCTATAGTGGTGTAGTTGTTCTCAGTCTCTTTAAACTCTAGAACCCTTTTTCCCCTTGATCGTTTCCTAGAACAGTTTCCTCAAAACACTGTGTAAGTACCATGTAATAGTCTCACAACCTCGAAGGAGCCTACTTTCCTTATGTGTATTTATATAATGCTATTATTGAGTGATTGTACTGGTTAGACTTTGGGGTGGTAAGAAAATATAAGATAACCCACATTTAAAGAGGTTGCAAATCAGTTTCCACTTAAATTTTCTTTTTTTTTTTTTTTAAGTTTTTATTTGTTAACCAATCTCTGCACTCAACATGAGGCTCAAATTCACAACCCCAAGATCAATAGTCACATGCTTTTATAACTTGAGCCAGCCAGGTGCCCCTCCACTTAGATTTTCTAATCTGTTTGTATGCCACCTTTGTGGCATAAAATCACAAAATACTTTTTTTTCCCAAAGATTTTATTTATTTATTTGACAGAGAGAGAGATCACAAGCAGGTAAGGAGGCAGGCAGAGAGAGAGGGATGCAGGCTCCCTCCTCAGCAGAGAGCTCAGCGTGGGCCTTGATCCCAGAACCCTAGGATCACGAACTGAGCCGAAGGCAGAGGCCCAGCTCACTGAGCCACCCAAGCGCCCCACAAAATACTTTTTACATTATTGTTTTTATTTTTACAACAACCCTGTAAGATAAATAAGGCAAGTATTTTTATTGCCATCTGGAGATGAGCAAACTGAAAATGACATATACTAGGTCACATAGCTAATAAGAGGCAGAGCTAGAATTTGTATCTTGTTCCTTTGATACTTACTAAGTCCATTACTTACATTGTTTTCATTTTAAATTTGTAATTCTCTGTGGAAGGCAGGGAGGTGCCTTTTCCAAGCTGAAATAGTAAACTAAAGACATTAATGATTTACCCAGTCTTTAGTAACTGCTGTTTAAAGTGGCAAATGATTGCCTCTGTATATCCCTATGCACAGTCTTTAGTGAAATACTGAAGTTAAGCATACTTTTCACTTGATGGGTGACCATTTGATTTAAAATATTAACTTGTATAATCCTAGAGTAAGAAATTGAATCTCTTCCACAAAAGTACATGTTTTCCCTTAGATTTCCTATTGTTTTCTTCCCTCCCAATCTCATCTATCCTAGATTAGGTCATTCACCTACAAAGGCAAATTCCCTTTTTTTTTCCTCCTTCAAATGTAAAAGTATTAAATCTACCAAAATAACAGAAATGGTATTTGTTATGCATATGATCTAAAATGTCATATTTCAATTTAAAAATCTTTGAGTTGAATTCTTAAGCTAAATGATCCAAAATACATGGTAAGAGTCTTATGGCCATGTTATTCTCTACCCTCTTTAAAACTTTATCCTAATCAGACTAAAAGGAGAAATAAAATACTTCCATAATTATGAATCAGGTTGCCATGCCAAAAAGTGGTAATTTAAGTAAGAAATGAGATTTCCCTAAAGATAAAATGTAGTGATTGGAAGGGGCACGTGCACCCAAATATTTATAGCAGCAATGTCCACAGTAGCCAAACTATGAAAAGAGCCTAGAAGTCCATCAACAAACAAATGGTTAAAGAAGATGTGGTGTATATGTACATTGGGATAGTATGGAGCCATCAAAAAACCCCAAAATCTTGCCATTTGCAATGACCTGGATGAAACTAGAAGTATTATGCCAAGCGAAATAAGTCAGTCAGAGAAAGACAATTATCATATGATCTCTTTGATATGAGGAATTTGAGAGGCAGGGCTGAGGGTCGTTGGGGGGAAGTGAGGGAAAAATGAAACAAGATGGGACCAGGGAGGGAGACAAACCATAAGAGACTCTTAATCTCATGAAACAAACTGAGGGTTGCTGGAGGGGGGCAGGGAATAGGGACAGGGTGGCTGGGTGATGGACATTGGGGAGGGTATGTGCTATGGTGAGTGCTGTGAATTGCATAAGACTGATGATTCACAGACCTGTACCCCTGAAACAAATAATATATGTTAAAGAGAAATTAAAAAAAAAAAAAGAAATGAGATTTCATTCAGACTTTCGATGGCATTTACTGCAATAGAGACGCAGTACAGCTGGAGGACAGATGAAAGCTGTGGTAAATAGACTTAACATTACAGCACCTGTGTAAGATGTGGTCTTGAATGGTTAATTAAGATGCTGATCTTCTAGGACAGAGACCAGAGGGAGATCATTTTTATTTTTAAGATTTGATTTTTAAGCAATCTCTGCACCCAGTGTGGGACTCAAACTTATAACCCAAGACCAAGAGTTGCACACTCTACTGACTGAGCCAGCCAGGTGCACTAGAAGGAGGTAATTTTTAACTCAGCAGTTATTTGCCTCCTGTGTTACACATTTCACCTTTTTAACTTTTAGTGAGTAGTCCTAGGGGTTCTTGATACTTTACATCTTTCAAGAGAGGAAGTGTCATTTAATATTTATTTATTTGAGAGAGAGAGAGAGTGTGTGTGTAGGGCAGAGGGAGAAGGAGAGAGAGTCTTAAGCAAACTCCACACTCAGCTCAGAGCCTAACATGGGGCTCGATTGAATGCCTAGCCAACTGCACCACCTGAGTCCCACGGGAGTGTCGTTTAAAATCTGCTTGGGATGGATAACTTTACCTATTCCACTGTCTCTTGGCCTGTGGTTTGGACCCTAATATTCTTCAGTTATCTGAGAATGAGATTTCAGTTTTTACAACAGTCATTCTCAGTGTTGTACAAATGTACCTGCTTCTATGGTCAGTATTTTCTCATTTTGATATTTTAAACATGATTATATTTCAGAATCGTGAGCCTCTGATGCCATCTCCACAGTTTATCAAATCTTACTTCAGTTCCTTCACGGATGATATTATTTCTCAGCCCATGCTTAAAGGAGAGAAGTCTGATGAAGATAAAGACAAAGAAGGAGAGGCCTCAGAAGTTAAAGAAAAGTAAGTATATCAAGCATTGTCTCTGTATATTCCTACATAATATTCTCAAGAGGATTCCCAGTGAGTCAAGTGGTTGACTGTATTGGAATAAGGGCACTAACTTGAAAATTGTCATGTAGCTTAACATCCAGATGTTTTAGTGCAGGGAAGATTATAAACTATGAGGTGCTTAGGAGTGCCCTGAAGAGTGACTTCCTTCAGAGTTTTTTCTTTGTTTTCTGCTTGCCTAGCCATTCTTTGGGCTTCTTATGTTTGCTTCTATTGAGAATAGAAACCTAAGTATAAGATGCTATGTTTACAACTGGAGGTCAAGTGATGTGATGTGGTATTTAAGTCACATAGTCTGCTTATCCATTTATATTCATCAGTATTGTGTTTTAGTGGTAAAGCTGGCTCTCCTTTCTAAGAGAAGGTACAATATTACTACCAACATGGCATTTTTTAATGAGTTCTAGAAAAATGGGAATATTGTTCCTGTAGCAAAACATAGTTTTGCATCTATAGCATATTGGAAAGTTTGAGGAAACATTGCTTTTGATTTTTGTCTCCTAATTTTTCAACCATTGTTGGCCACCTTTTAAGGAAAGATACTAAGCATAATTGTACTGAGATATTCAAACTTTAGTTAGTTGATACACAGTCTTTTCAGAAAATTGTAGTTGAGAAGTAAATGTTTAAGACAATGCTAATAATTTCCTCTTCAGGTTAGGGGCTAGTCCTTGTTAGAAAAACTACAATGAAGTTAAAATGTGGGGAATATTAGAATGTAATTATTAATTAAGAGAGTTGGGGCACCTGGGTGGCTCAGTCAGTTGAGCGTCTGCCTTCGGCTCAGGTCATGATTCCAGCAATGTGGGATCGAGTCCCACATCAGTCAGCGGGAGCCTGGTTCTCCCTCTCCTGCTCCTCCTGCTTGTGTGCTCTCTCTCTCTCTCTCTCTCTCTCTCTCTCTGGATAAAAAAAAAAAAAAAATTTAAGAGTTTATAAGATTTTTACTGATATATCTTAAATTGCTTGCCAGTTTTCTCTACCTAGGATGTATAACAAATGAAATGAGAAAATGTACTCTAACTTATGGAGCCTTAATATTTGTTAGACCCCATAGAGGTTAGTTAGTATAAATTTCCTTTTCACATAAAAAAAATCCCTTCTGCAAGCATCCTCAATAAAAGTTATCATCTCAGAAGAATAATGATGTTATGGGGCACCTGGGTGGCTTAGTGAGTTAAGCCTCTGCCTTCGGCTCAGGTCATGATCTCAGGGTCCTGGGATTGAGCCCACATCGGGCTCTCTGCTCAGCAAGGAGCCTGCCTCCCCCTCTCTCTCTGCCTTCCTCTCAGCCTACTTGTGATCTCTGTCAAATAAATACAGTCTTTAAAAAAAAAAGAAGAAGAAGAACAATGTTAGAAGAATAATCATGGGGCGCCTGGGTGGCTCAGTGGGTTAAAGCCTCTGCCTTCGGCTCAGGTCATGGTCTCAGGGTCCTGGGATCGAGCCCCGTATTGGGCCTCTCTGCTCAGCGGAGAGCCTGCTTCCCTTCCTCTCTCTGCCTGCCTCTCTGCCTACTTGTGATCTCTCTCTGTCAAATAAATAAATAAAATCTTTTAAAAAAAAATAAAGAATAATCATGTATTTTATTTTATTTTATTTAAGATTTTTACTTATTTATTTGACAGACAGAGATCACAAGTAGGCAGAGAGGCAGGCAGAGAGAGAGAGGAAAGGAAACAGGCTCCCTGCTGAGCCGAGAGCCCGATGCGGGGCTCGATCCCAGGACCCCGGGATCATGACCTGAGCTGAAGGCAGAGGCTTTAACCCACTGAGCCACCCAGGCGCCCCGAAAATCATGTATTTTAAAAGGTAAGAAAGGGTGTGGGTTTTTTTAAATGTCCTACTTAATAGAAGACTCTTCCTTTAAATTTGCTTCTTTGATATTTCCACCTATCCATTCTGCATCTGTTTATTTAGGTGAAACGACACAGCTTCTGGATGAGAGCTCTTCAGATAATTCTCTGCCTCCTGTCTTGCTCTTTTACAGTGCATTTTCCACAACAGAGTGTTCTTTACCAAGCACAGATTGGGTCATGTCTCTTCCCTTGGCTTCTGTGACCTAGACTTAATTATCTCTTATTTCTCTTTTCTTTCTGTTGGTCATAAAATAATTGTTGAGTGACATCAGTGTGCCATATGTTTGAAGGAGAATAAGACCAGATCCTTAAGTTGCAGATCAGTCAGTCATTAGTTCATCTTTTAACATACATAAATGCTGAAGCCTAGGCAGTAACCCTAGGTTTCTGCTGTTGATTCTGCTGTTAACTCTTTTTTTAAACTTCTCAAGACATCAAGAAAAATCCCAGTCCACATCAGGAATCCTAATCTGTTACCCCTCTCCCTACTGCCCCATTCCAGTCCTACACTGGAATGTTAAGGGGAAGTGGGCAGTTGCTTAACTCTAGTAATGCTAAGTCTTAGTAAATAATTTCCTATGTTCATTTTTTTTTCAGTTCTGGATATTTAAGGGCCAAACAGTATATGGAAGAAGAAAACTATGATAAAATAATAAGTGAATGCTCAAAAGAAATAGATGCTCAAGGCAAATACATGGCAGAAGCATTATTACTACGAGCTACCTTCTACCTGCTTATTGGCAATGCCAATGCGGCCAAACCAGATTTAGATAAGGTCATCAGTTTGAAAGAAGCTAATGTGAAGGTACCTTTTAAAATGTGTGTGTGTGAAAAGAATTAATTAAAAAGTGCGGCTTTCACATGTTTTGCTAAATTTTTCACATTGATGTTCCATTCTCCAAAAGGCTGTTTTTATTTTGGAAGCAGCTACACCTAATGATGATTTGATACAGTGAAACTGAAATGTAGTATATATGCTGCCGAAGCGAGCACAGTGAAACTGAAATGTAAATATCAGTGATAGTTATCTTTAACCAGAAAAGGAATTTTTTTCTTTTTTCTATGGCATCTGGTAACTCAGCTTCCTTTTATTTAGATAGGAGTAAGGGTGATATATTAATGCTATAGGTAGTACAAGATTATAAAATGCATATGACAAAGCACATTGAATAATCTGAAAGTTTTTGTTACATGAATAAAAAATGGGTTCTAAAAATATGATATAGAGATATACTGAAATAGATAAAAAATTTCTATAGTTGTGTGGTTGGAACAGCTTTTTATGTGTATATAATTATTTTCATAATTAAGATTTGGGGGATCTGTTGAATTATATGAGCCTTCTACTGAGTGTTTTAATAAGACAGAGCTTAGCTACCAATTAACTAAATTCATTATTAGTTTGTTAACATCTCTGTTGTTTGTTTCCTCACTAAATTCTGGCTTTTTTTCACCTCCAAATGAATCATTCATGTATTTTGTGGAATGTAAAGGTTGCTTTCAAGGCCCAAGTATTTGTTAATAAACTATCTTAACCTCTTATAAACAAAAGGCAAAACAGTATTTGTTAAAAGTTCCTTTCAAGGGACGCCTGGGTGGCTCAGCGGGCTAAAGCCTCTGCCTTCGGCTTGGGTCATGTTCCCAGGGTCTTGGGATCGAGCCCCACTTCGGGCTCTCTGCTAGGTGGGGAGTCTGCTTCCCCATCTCTCTCTCTCTCTGCCTGCCTCTCTGCCTGCCTGTGATCTGTCAAATAAATAAATAAAATCTTTAAAAAAAAAAAAAAGTTCCTTTCAAAATGAGGTTTTCAAGTTGAAGATACTCTAGTAATATGACTTTTCATTTTATTTCCTGGTGATTACAAATATCTTCTGGTTTTGTTATAATTATGGGAGTATTCTTATTTGTTTCATTGAAAGAAAATTTACATGTACTTTTGTCTGTAAACATTTTTTTTTTAGAAGAAACCTATTTTTTGCTTTCATGACCATGACTTAATTGTTTTAATGGCAAGTAGTAATGATAACTATCATATGCCCTGTACAAAAATTAACTCAAAATGGATGAGAGACCTAAATGTAAGAGTTCAAACTACAAAACTCTTGGAACAAAACTTAGGAGGAAATCTTCCTTACCTTGGATTAGGCAATGATTCCTTAGATATAGCAACAATACGAAAATCATCAAAACTAAAAACGTTTGTAATTAAAAAGACACCATGAAGGAAGAGAAAACACTCCACAGAATGGGAGAAGATAATCACAGGTGATTTTTTTCCAGGATATATACAGAACCCAACAGTAGAACCCAATTTAAAAATAGGTCAAAGATCTAAACAGACTTTCTCCAAAGAATATATATATGGTCAATAAGAATATGAAAAGATGTTCAGGGTCACTTGCCATAGGGAAATGAAAACCAAAATTACAATAAGTATCACTTTATACCCACCAAGATGGCTATAATCATAAAGATGGACAATTAAAAGTATTAGTGAGGATATGGAGAAATTGGAACTCTTACACATTGCTGGTAGAAATGTAAAATGGTAAAGTCCCTCTGGAAATCAGTTTGGGAGTTCCTCAGAAATTTAAATATATTGAGTTACCATATGACAAAGCAGTTCCCCTCTAAAGTATATACCCAAGAGAAATGAATATATATATCAACACAAAAACTTGTACATGAATGTTCATAGCAGTGTTATTCATAATAGCCAAAAAGTGGAAGCAACTCAGATGTTCATCAGCCGATGAACAGATAAATTATGGTCTGTCTTTACAGTGGAATATTATTCAGCCATAGAGAAGAATGACATATTGACACATGCTATAACATAGATGAATCTTGAAAACCTTATGTTAAATGAAGCAAGCTAGACACAGAAAGGCCACGTAATGTACAATTCCATTTATGTGAATGTTCAGAACATACCAATCTGTAGAAGTAGAAAGTAGATTGGTTTCCAGGGACTGAAGATAAGGAAATGGGGAATGACTGCTAATGTGTATGAGGTTTCTTTGGGGGGTGATGGAAATGTTTGGAATTAGTGGTGATGGCTGCATAGCTCTGTGAATATATAAGAAATGACTGACTTGTACGCTTTTAAAGGATGAGCTTTTGATGTGTGAATTAGACTTCAAAAAAGACTGTTTTTAAAAGACTAAATTCTAGTAATGACAAACCTTTTCTCATTTTGGTTATGTAGCTTCGAGCAAATGCTCTTATCAAAAGAGGCAGCATGTACATGCAACAGCAGCAGCCTTTGCTGTCTACTCAGGATTTTAACATGGCTGCTGACATTGATCCTCAGAATGCAGATGTTTATCACCACCGAGGACAGGTAAATTAATTTTCTTATCAGGAGTTCTGACCTTTTGGATTGAGGAATATGATACCATTTTTGAGAATGTTGTCACAAGTTTCCTTGTATCATTTCTGATCGCTGTGAACAAAGTATAGTGTTATAGTTTGGGTTGGCATTTATTTAGTCCCATCTTAAATATTTGTCCTTTGAATTTTGGTATTTGCTTATTTAAAAGAGAGAGAGAGAAAGAAGCCTACAGATGTTGGCCTGCCAGTTCAAGTTTGGTTTTCAGGTATTTCTGGCTCTTAGGTTTTCAGTGACATTGAAACATTTATTGGACATTTCGAGTTAATGCTAGAATCAACAGGGTAATTTCTGTAGGCCTCTTGCTGTAAGGAGATTTTGTCCTGGATTATCCAAATAGTACCAAAGTTTTATAATATGCATATTTGATTTTTAGTAAGGACATGTAGTGGTGAAAGCCATTCCCAGTTTCAGCCTCACCTGGGGAACACATGACTTTATTATCTGTTTAACATGTATGGTTTCTTGAAATGCATTAGGGTGGAATGTATAGGCTATCCATATAATAACAGAAAAGCAGCTGCCTTCAGCTCAGGTCGTGTTCCCAGGATCCTGGGATCGAGCCCCATATTGGGTTTCCTGCTTGGCAGGAAGCCTGCTTCTCCCTCTCCCACTCCCTCTGCTTTTATTCCCTCCCTCTCTCTCTCTCTCTGTCAGATAAATAAATAAAATCTTTTTTAAAAAAAATAAATGATAGGATTTTCTAGTTCACTGTTTTTAGAAAGTAATTCTATATTGAATATCTACTACATGCATAGCATGATGCTAAACTATGATAAGAGACACTGTACTCAACTGATGTGCCTATTATTTTGAATTGTGTATATTTGGTGTGTGTGTGTTTTGTTTTTTTTTTTTTCCTTAGCTGAAAATACTGCTTGATCAAGTTGAAGAAGCAGTCGCAGATTTTGATGAATGTATTAGATTAAGACCTGAGTCAGCTCTGGCACAAGCTCAGAAATGTTTTGCATTGGTAGGTTCTACTTTATTTTGTGTTTTCCTAAACATCATTTTTATTTCCCATTGTTAACAAAAAAAGTATCTCACTGTCTACAAAACCATCATCTCTTTTTCCCCCAGAGGATGACTACAAGGGAAAAATGTGTTTTGGGAAATAGAAGTGTATTTGCTAATTGAGGTATTGCTCCTGTATTCCTCTGGATGTTTTATTTGAGTTCATCTTGATAGATGTTTCTCCCTGATTTCATGCTCCCCTAAACAACACTGTTCTCCCTGTTTTTTTTTTTTTTTACCATAAGCTAGCACAAAAAATCAAAAGCATTTGAGGAAATACTCTTAAATCATACCAAATAACTGCTCTCTCATCTCACGTTGTTAATATTTAGAAACACAAAGCTGAAAATCAACTAAAATAAGTTCATTTTTAGTGAAATGAGGCACTCCGGTTAACCCTATAGCCTGAGTCCTAAAAGACTATTTAAAGAAAGAAATTGGTCACAAGCACATTTAAGTTGTGGATGAAAAATGTTATTAGATGAAGCTTAATAGTAACTTTGGTAAAGTGTAATAAATTTTATTAGATTTAAAACTCCCCCATTTATATGCAAAGTTAACTTCTTACAAGTTAGTATGCCTTCTTCTAGATTATTGAACATCTTGAAATTGTATAATGGCAATGAAGTCATAGTTGTACATAGCCTATGGATCCCTGCTCCGGAGATATTTCCTTGGAACCCTTTTAGATGCAGCAAATTAGGTTAGCAAATCACCTGCTTTTCTGGAAATATTTATGTGATTTTGTGTGACTTTTGTAATATGTTAAATTCCATAAGTTTTTGAGTTCTTGATTTGACAGGCCTGTTTCGATTGTTTTAAACAGTATCGCCAGGCATATACGGGAAATAATTCTTCACAAATCCAAGCAGCTATGAAAGGTTTTGAAGAGGTCATAAAGAAATTTCCAAGGTGTGCTGAAGGCTATGCACTATATGCTCAGGTAAATGTGATCTTTCATATTTGTTCAGTTGGCCTTTTTTTTTTCCAAAATTTTGTTTTATTTTTTAGAGGTGGGGGAGGAGCAGAGAGAGAAGGATGGGGAGAGCATCTCAAGCGGGCTGTATGCCCAGAAGAGCCTGATTCAAGGCTTGATCTCACAACCCTGAGATCGTGACCTGAGCTAAAATTAAGAGTCAGAAGCTTAGCCATCTGAGCTATGTAGGTGCCCCTTAAAGATTTCATTTTGAAGTAATCTCTGTACCCAACGTGGGGCTCAAACTCAAAACCCCAAATTCAAGAGTTGTGTGCTTCACTGAATGAGCGCGGGGCTCCCAGTTTCCAGTCTTTTTAAAGAACTGCATTTGTATGCTCAATTTCAGTATGGAAATTAGAGAACAGTGCTTCCCTGGTTGCAGCTTCTGTAAACATGAGTGGCTTTGTTCATGTTATGATTCTCCTGGCTCCAAAACAGTCTTGAATCATCTTAGGAGTGACTCCTGTATTAATACAGTTTGAGAACCCTGGCCCTAAACTCAACACGGGAAAGCTTAAATTGAGTATTTCCCTCAAGTGTTCATTTGGATTGGATTAGCAAAAGTTAATTACCTGAGGAAAATTTACTCTGTGCAGTTGGTAGGAAGAATATGATGGAAAGGCTTTTCTTCCTATTTAGATCACTGTCCTTTTAAATGGTTAGATAGGCTGAACAGCTCATTTTAATTCCTCTGTGTTTTGCCAAATCTGAAACCTGTCCTTGCTTTAGGATTGAAGGTATAGAAAGGAGAATGTACACTTAAATTATTTTCACTTTTTAATTGTAGCCTGAAGTCTTTGAAAACTTACTAAATTTTAAGTCATCTATTTGAATGAAAATGGTTAGATTCTTATAGCCACAGTTAGACTTTCTTCTGTAAATAAATGATCTCAGAATGTTTTCTCTCTTAGTCTTTAAGTTGAAAGTTGCTTTTGATATATTCATAAACTAGATATCTCAGTATATCTTCTCTTATTCTTTTTTATTCCGAAGAAGTGTTTTTTTGCTACCCCAAACATCACAGAAATAGGAAACATTTAAAAATGACCATGGGACACCTGGGTGGCTCAGTTGGTTAAGCGTCTGCCTTCAGCTCAGGTCATAATCTCAGGGTCTTGGGATCAAGTCCTGCATTGGGCTTCTTGCTCTGTGGGGAACCTGCTTCTCCTTCTGCCTGCCACTCCTACTCTCTCTCTCTTTCTGACAAATAAAATCTTGAAAAAAAAATTTTTTTTAATTAAAAATAAATAAAAATGACCATCTGTGATAGATTCCTACCTCCAAAACTTTCTGCAAGTTGTTTTTAATTTCTTCCATGCATTTTTATTTTATTTTATTTTTTTGACAGAGAGGGAACACAAGCAAGGGGTGTGAGAGGGAGAAGCAGGCTTCCTGCTGAGCAGGGAGCTTGATGTGGGGCTAGATCCCATGATCCTGGGATCATGACCTAAGCAGAAGGCAGACGCTAAATGACTGGCTAAATGACTGAGTCACCCAGGTGCCCTGGGAGCTTTTCTAATTGCATTTTCCCTAATTGCATTGTCACTATGCTGCCTTCAGAATAGCTATAGCTTACTGAGCTATCTTCTTATCAGCATTAATGTTACTAGTCTAAAATTTCTGTCCTTTTACCCTTGTGATTTTTACTTCATGAAATTATATATATATATGTTACATTATATATAAACAAACAGATATAATGTAACTTTTTTTTTTTTTTTTTTTTGTTAGAGAGAGAGAGAGAGCGAGCGAGCGAGCACAGGCAGAGAGGCAGGCAGAGGCAGAGGGAGAAGCAGG